>CAKNWW010346999.1:685-15801 GCA_932074435.1 Andricus kollari | reverse complement strand
TTGGTTGTTAAATTTAAGTTCTGGGCTAAGAGTTGAACCACTTTGTTAACAATTATTTCATATTACAATTTTTTCTAGTTCGACCTATAATTTCTAAAAATTTTCGTGAAAAGTATTTTTTCACTGTGAAAAAAAGGTACTTAGAAAAAAGTACTTTTTTTTATCCTGGAAAACTTGGAAAAGTCCTGGCATTTTTTTTGCAGAAACGCTAGATACCCTGTTTTAATCCCAAATATTTGAACGTGTTTGAGGAAATCCATATCAAGAGAATAATCAATGTTTTCTCGACCAAGGGAGTAAAAAGGGTGACCTGGTTGTGAAACTCCGGTAAAAGCGAGTCTACTTGAAATCATTCGTTTTAGTGCCGTTATTGAAGTTTTTCAGCAAGGTAGAAAGTAAAGGAAGTTTTAGGGAGGGAAAATCGGATTTTATGCAGACTTAAGCTTTAGTCCTGCTTTTGTGTAACGGGCTTAAAAAGACACGATCTCTTGTGTGTCCGAAAAACTGTTTCATTTCCTGCTTAGCATAAACGCGCATATCTAGTGGCTCTAGAAACGCACACGTGGAAAAATTCAAAATTTATTGTTAAATTTTATGTGAAAAAAAACTGAAATCAATGAAAACTTTTCGAGTTAGCTTGTTTTCATGTAATTTTGAAATTAAATTTATCGAGAGGGGTTAACAACTTGAATTCACAGAAATCACGCAGACTCAAATGTCACATGCGGAGACCCCCGCTGCGGAAATCCCTGATTCAGAAATCCCTGATGCGGAAATCTCTGATGCGTAAATCCCTGATGCGGAAATCCCTGATGCGGAGATCCTTCATGCGAAGATTCCCGTTGCGGAGATCCCTGATGCGGAGATCTCCGTTGCGGATATCCTTGATGCGGAGATCCCTCACGCGGAGATCCTCGTTGCGCAAATCCCTGATGCGGAGATCCCCGTTGCGGAGATCCCTGATGCGGAGATCCCCGTGCGGATATCCTTGTTGCGGAAATCTCTGATGCGGAGATCTCTGATACGGAAATCCCTGATGCGGAGATCCTTCATGCGGGGATTCCCGTTGCGGAGATCCCTGATGCGGGGATCTCCGTTGCGAAAATACTTTATGCGGAAATCCCTGATGCTGAAATCTCTGATGCGGAAATCCCTGATGCGGAAATCCCTGATGTGTAAATCCCTGATGCAGAAATCCCTGATGCGGAGATCCTTCATGCCGAGATCCCTGATGCGGAGATCTCCGTTGCGGATATCCTTGATGCGGAGATTCCTCATGCGGAGATCCCTGATGCGGAGATCCTCGTTGCGAAAATCCCTGATGCGGAGATCCCTCATGCAGAGATCCCTGATGCGGAGATTTCCGTTGCGGATATCCTTGATGCGGAGATCCCTGATGCGGAGATCTCCGTTGCGAAAATACTTGATGCGGAAATCCCTGATGCGGAAATCTCGGATGCGGAAATCCCTGATGCGGAAATCCCTGATGTGGAAATCCCTGATGCGCAAATCCCTGATGCGGAGATCCTTCATGCCGAGGTCCCTGATGCGGAGATCTCCGTTGCGGATATCCTTGATGCGGAAATCCCTGATGCGGAGATCTCCCTTGCGGATATCCTTGAGGCGGGGATCCCTGATGCGGAGGTCCCCGATGCGGAGATCTCCGTTGCGGATATCCTTGATGCGGAAATCCCTGATTTGGAAATCCCTGATGCGGAGATCCCTTATACGGAGTTCCCTGATGCGGAAATCTAGTCTAGTTGTCGACCCCTCGGTTTTTTAAAACATAGTTTGACATCCCTTAAAAAATTAATTTTTGTTTCAATATTTTTTCAATATTCAGTCAATCGTTTACTTGTGATAAAAGAACATTTATATTTTTGCTAATGAAATATAAGATTACACTCTTAGTTCTATTTTTAGTGTTGACTAGATTAGTGATTAGATTGACTAACATTATTAATAATTCTATTTTAGTATTAATTACTGTACTAGTATCTTCGAAAGAATCCGTAAAAATTTTAACGTGATTGATCGTCATTCCTTGATTTAAAAAAATTCTTATTTGACACCAATTTTATTACCCTTGTCCTTGGCTGTGGTTCTTTAAGGCTCAACAAATAATATTAACTTTAATTTCCATGACATTATTATAAAATTTTTTATAAATTATTAAATGTTTATTCATAGTTTATAAATCAATCTTTCCAGGTGCTTTTTGGAAAGAGAAACTTATATTATTGTATTATGAATTTTTTGTTTTCATTGTCTCAGTTACAGTCCATAAATATTTATAGTTTTTTTTTTATTTTTAATAGTTTTTTGTCGCTTAAAATGATTCAAATTAGGTGATAATAAGATCAAATTAAATTATTGAAAAGTTTACTCTTATTTACTGAAATATAGCTAAACAGGTTTTTAAATTTGAAAATTCATAAAATTTCACCTTTGAGCTAAAAAATGATAAAGAATTAATTTTAGCTACTGTTTTTAGTACTCAAAAATATTAATAAATGAAAAATGGAACAACAAATTTTTTTACGTTTTTTTTAATTTATTTGATTTTTCAATAAAATATTTTAGACGAAAAAAAATCAGTATCGAATACTTAGTATTTACATTTTTAAGTTTGAAATTTTTTTAAAACTTAATTCTCATTTAGAGATTGTCTAATTATCTAGGCTTCGAATTTTTAATTCTGACGTCCTTGGGATTAAAATTATCAAAACTAGAAGACTTAAATTTTGAATTTACAATTAATTTTTTGAAAAATTTTTTATAATTGTTTACCACAAAAATCTGTATTGACAAAAAATTCGTCATGATGTTTTTGCTCAAAAGGTACATTTTCGATTTCAAAATTTAAAAATTTTCATTTTGTATAACTTAATTTAAAAAATGTATCCAAAATGGTTTACAGTTTTTATATTTACTGACAAATTTTGATCTGTAAATATTGAAAAATCTATATTTTTTCCATTTTTTACATATATTTCACTAAATTATGAAATTATGCGCTGTTATGCGAAAATTCTGAAAATTATAAAATAAAATAAATATTTTTTATCAATTAATAAATTGAAAAATGGTCGGTAACTGAGTCAGTGGACTGAATTAAGCAAATTTTCTTTAAAAATTCCATATCTGTGATTGTTAGAAATGCTTATAAAATGAGCCACTTTGATGAATAATTATTGTTATTAGGCGATATCAGTAACAAATAATTGAACTACGCTGTCAACTTCGCAGAACCTGTTGATATCGATTTCAAACGTACCTGTGTATTAGGGTGTCCTAAAAAAGACTTTTTTTATCACACACCCCCAAAGTTGTTCCATTTAGTGAAAAAAATCGTGTTTTTATTTTGTTAAACAAAAACAATTGCTTGGATATTTTAGTACCTAAATTTCTTGGTTTAAGGTGGGTTCTGAATCACCAAAGCCCCGGTAAAAGTACATAAAAAATTTCTATTGGTATCGGCACCAGGGATCGAACCCCAGACCTCCTGCTGAGAAACCTGACGTACGATAAAAAAGATTGGATTTTCTTAGGACACCCTACTGTGTATTTCTCGGTTGTATATTAAATTAGCAATAAATTACGACCGCGCTTAATGAAATTTCCCTCCGTGTGACTACCTGCTGAGCGAACCCGTATGCCATGTACCTGTATCTTACCTATATTTTTCTAGACAAAATACTATAACGCAGAATGATTTTCAACCTATCCGGAATAAGGAAAAAAATGTTTTCTAGCTGCGTCGAAAAAATGGTTCAGGAAATTTAGAGGGGTCGGAAATTTTACATTTCTGCCATAAATATATTCAGGAAGTTGCGTATGTTAAAAAGCAATTAATTGACCTCATTGGATGTTACAAATTTTTTTTGCTTCACAAATTAATAATATATTTCGATGCTTGAGGCCAAATGGGCGGTTTGCTCACTGCGAGTGTGAAGCCGAGCCGAGGTGTGAGTGCTGTATCTTCACACTCGCAGGGACCAAAACAATATAATTTCACTGACCCAACACGATTTTAACATAGAAAGATAGTTTTGGTTGCCATGGAGAGAGTTTTGCTCACCGTTGAAAGCATCTTGCTCACCAGTGGAAGAATTTTGCTCACCGGTGAAAGAATTTTGCTCACCGGTGAAATAATTTTGCTCACCAGTGAAAAAATTTGCTCACCAACGGTGGGGATTTTGCTCATCGCAACGATGCGGAATCAACCATTTTCTGGGTACATTTTTGTTTGCTAAAATTTTTGGAACATCCAGTGAGAGCGGATATAATGTAGTTATTAACAGACATGTAAGAGCAATTGTGACCATATGGCAAAATTGAGGTTCAATAAATGTATTTAAGTAAAAGTGGTAACCTAGTTGTGGTTTCATTTCATCCGTTCTCCCTATTTTTTTTGTTCCTTCTCTGTTTTTAGTATCTTTGAGCTCGTTAACGAGGTGAGTTGCTTTGACCTAATTTGTGACGAAGTGGAAACTTTGTTAACAATGCGCGCCGTAGAACGACGCAATTGTTTACACACGACAGGAATCATTTGTAACTGATACTCTCCACTCTACTGTCAAGTGCTATTTTAGAATTTAACATTGCCTTTATTCGAATCTACTATTCATTCGAGCTTTGAAAATGGAAACTAAATTAAATGACATGGAAAAGTACATTTTGTTAAACACGAATAATGCAAAAAATTAGGATGAAGAAATAATTACTACATAATAATTACATAATTACGAATGAGGGGTGAGGACTTAGCAAAAATAAGGCAGGGCAATTGGGGAAAATAAGAAAAAATCAAGGAAGGGGAAGTAATAGGAAAGAATGAGAGGGAAGTAGGGGAAGTGAGGGGAAAATAAGTAGCGAAGTGAGGGGAAAATAAGTAGCGGAAGTGACGGGAAATTATGGGATTGCGAAGTAGGGGAAGTTAGGGGAAATAAGGGAAGTGATAGTATGGGGAGTAAGGGGAAATTATGAGAAAAGTAGAAGGTATTGTGAAGGGAAATGATAAAATAATAAATAAGGAAAATCAGGAGAAATAATGGGGGAAGAAGTATGGGTAAATTAGGGGAGAAGAAGTAAGGGAATTAAGGGGAAATGAAATTAGAACTAGATGGGAAGTAAGGAGAGGGGAATTAAGGGCAAATAAGGTAAGGAAAAGTAGGCGAAGTAAGGGGAAATTATGAGAGATGAAGTAGGGAAAGTAAGAGGAAATTATAGTAGATTAAGTAGGTGAAGTGAGAGAAATTAGGGGAGAGGAAGTATAGGCATGAAGGGAAAATTAACTGAGGAAAAAAAAGGGGAAATAAGGAAATAGCAAATAAGGGGATGATAAGTGAGGGAAAATGAGGGGAGGGAAAGTAGAGGATGAGAGGAACAATGACTGGAGTGGGAAAAGGGGAACTGAGGGGGAATTAAGAGGATGGGAAGTAAGAAAAATGTATGGGAGGGGAAGGAGAATTAAGACGAGAGGAAGTAGAAGTGCGGAAAATAAGGGGAGAAGAACTATGGGAAGTAAGGAGCAGGGAATTGAGGGGAAATAAGATAAGGAGAAGTAGGCGAACTGAGGGGAAATAATGTGAGATGAAGTAGGGAAAGTGGGCGGAAATTGTAGGAGAATAATTAGGTGAAGTGACGGGAAATTATGGGATTGCTACGTAGGGGAAGGGAAATAAGGTAAGTGATAGTATGGGGAGTAAGGGAAAATTTTGAGAAAAGTAGAAGGTACATTGCAGGGAAAGGATAAAATAATAAATAGGGAAAATGAGGGGAAATAATGGGGGAAGAAGTAGGAGAAGCATGGGTAAATTAGGGGAGAATCATGGGAATTAGGGGAAATGAAATGAGAACTAGATGAAATGAGGAAACAGGAAATCAGGGGCTGAGAAGTGAGGGGAAATTAAGGGGATATGAAGTATGGAAAAATTACGGGAGGGGAAGAAGAATCAAAAGGAGAGAAAGTAGAAGAAGTAAGGAAAATAAGGGGTGAAGAAGCATGGAAAATGAGGAGATGGGAAATAAGGAGAGGGGAATTGAGGGAAAATAACGTAAGGATAAGTAGGCGAAGTAAGGGGAATTGATAAGAGATGAAGTAGGGAAAGTAAGAGAAAATTATAGGACATTAAGTAGGTAAAGTGAGAGAAATTAAGGGAGAGGAAGTAGGTGCATAAAGGGAAAATGAACTGAGGAAAAGAAGGGGAAATAAGGAAATATGAAATAAGGGGATGAGAAGTGAGGGGAAATGAGGGGTGGGAAAGTAGAGGATGAGAGGAAAAATGATGGGCGTGGGAAAAGAGGAACTGAGGTGAAATTAAGGGGATGGGAAGTAAGGAAAAGTTATGGGAGGGGAAAGAAAATTAAAAGGAGGGAAGTAGGAGAAGTGAGGAAAATAAGGGGAAAAGAACTATGTGAATTAAGGAGGAGGGAATTGAGATAAAATTAGATAAGGGGAAGTAGGCGAAGTGAGGGCAAATAATGAGAGATGAAGCAGGGAAAATGAGAGAAAATTATAGGAGAATAATTAGGTGAAGTAAGAGAAATTAGAGGAGAGGAAGTAGGCGAACTGAAGGGAAATTAAATGAGGAAAATTAGGAGAAATAAGTAAATAGGAAATAAGGGCAGGAGAAGTGAGGGGGAATGTGGGAGGGTAAGTAGAGGAAGTAAAAAAAAATTATGGGAATGGGAGAAGGAGAAGTGAGGGGAAATAAAGGTAAGCGAAGTAGGTGAAAATGAGGGGAGGGCAATTAGGGAAAATAAGAAAAAATCAAGGAAGGGGAAGTAGGGAAAGAGATAGGAAATAAGGAAAAGAAATTAGAGGCAGTGAGGAGAAAAGAAGAAGGGGAAGTGAGGCGCAATTATGGGATTGCCAAGCAGGCGAAGTTGAGGGAAGTGATAGTATGGAGAGTAAGGGGAAATTATGAGGAAAGCAGAAGGTAAAGTGAAGGGAACGGATAAAATAATAAATAGGGAAAATCAGGAGAAATAATGGGGGAAGAAGTAGGAGAAGCGTAGGTAAATTAGGGGAACAAGGGGAAATTAAATGAGATCTAGAAGAAATGAGTGAACAGGGAATCAGGGTTTGAGAAGTGAGCGAAAATTAAAGGGATATGAAGTCCGGAAAAATTACGGGAGGGGAAGGAGAATCAAAAGGAGAGAAAGTAGAAGAAGTAAGGAAAATAAGGGGTGAAGAAGCATGGAAAATGAGGAGATGGGAAATAAGGAGAGGGGAATTGAGGGAAAATAACGTAAGGATAAGTAGGCGAAGTAAGGGGAATTGATAAGAGATAAAGTAGGGAAAGTAAGAGAAAATTATAGGAGATATAGTAGGTGAAGTGAGAGAAATTAGGGGAAAATGAACTAAGGAAAAGAATGGGAATAAGGGAATATGAAACAAGGGGCTGAGAAGTGAGGGGAAATGAGGGGTGGGAAAGTAGAGGATAGAAGGAAAAATTATGGGAGTGGGAAAAGGGGAACTGAGGGGGAATCGAGAGGATGGCAAGTAGGGGCAGAAACAAAAAATTATGGGAGGGGAAGGAGAATTAAGAGGAGAGGAAGTAGGAGAAGTAAGGAAAATAAGGAGAGAAGAAGTATGGGAAATGAGGACATGGGAATTAAGGAGATGGGAATTGAGTGCAAATAAGGTAAGGAGAAGTACGCGAAGTAAGGGGAAATCATGAGAGATGGAGTAGGGAAAGTAGGAGAAAATTATAGGAGATTAAGTAGGTGAAGTGAGAGAAATTAGGGGAGAGGAGGTAGGTGCATAAAGGGAAAATGAACTGAGGAAAAGAAGGGGAGATACGTAAATAAGGGGATGAGAAGTGAGGGGAAATGAGGGGAAAGCAAGTAGAGGATGAGAGGAAAAATGATGGGAGTGGGAAAAGGGGAACTGTGGTGAAATTGAGGGGGTAAGAAGTAGGGAAAATTATGGGAGGGGAAGGAGTATTAGGAGGAGGGGAAGTAGGAGAAGGGAGGGAAATCAGGGGAAAAGAATTATGGGAAGTAAGGAGGAGGGAATTGAAGGGAAATAAGATAAGGAGAAGTAGACGAACTATGGGGAAATAATGAGAGATGAAGTAGAGGAAGTGAGAGGAAATTATAGGAGAATATGTAGGTGCAGTAAGAGAAATTAGGGGAGAGCAAGTAGTCGAATTGAGGGAAAATGAAATAAGGAAAGGTAGGAGAAATAAGTAAATAGGAAATAAGGGCAGGAGGAGTGAGGGGGAATGAGGGGAGGGCAATTAGGGATAATACGAAAAAATTAAGGAAGGGGAAGTGGGGAAGTGATAGGAAATAAGAAAAGAAATTAGAGGAAGTGAGGAGAAAAGAAGTAGGGGAAGTGAGGCGAAATTATGGTATTGCCAACCAGGCGAAGTTGAGGGAAGTGATAGTATGGAGAGTAAGGGGAAATTATAATGAAAGTAGAAAATAAAGTGAAGGGAAAGGATAAAATAATAAATATGGAATATCAGGAGAAATAATGGGGGAAGAAGTAGGAGAAGCGTAGGTAAATTAGGGGAATAAGGGGAAATTAAATGAGATCTAGAAGAAATGAGTGAACAGGAAATCAGGGTTTGAGAAGTGAGGGGAAATTAAGGGGATGTGAAGTCAGGAAAAATTACGGGAGGGGAAGGAGAATCAAAAGGAGAGAAAGTAGAAGAAGTAGGGAAAATAAGGGATGAAGAAGTATGGAAAATAAGCAGATGGGAAATAAGGAGAGGGGAATTGAGAGAAAATAACGTGAGGTGAAGTAGGCGAAGTGAGGGGAAATGATAAGAGATGAAGTAGGGAAAGTAAGAGAAAATGATAGATTAAGTAAATTAATTGAGAGAAATTAGGGAAGAGGAAGTAGGTGCAGAAAGGGAAAATGAACTGAGGAAAAGAAGGGGAAATAAGGAAATAGGAAATAAGGGGATGAGAAGTGAGGGGAAATGAGGGGAGGGCAAGTAGAGGGTGAGAGGAAAAATTATGGGAGTGGGAAAAGGGTAACTGAGGGGAAATGGAGGGGATGGGAAGTAAGGAAAAATTATATGAGTGGACATAATGAGAGATGAAGTAGGGAAAGTGAGAGGAAATTATAGGAGAATAAGTAGGTGAAGTGAGAGAAATTAGGGGACAGGAAGTAGTCGAATTGAGGGGAAATGAAATGAAAAAAAGTAGGAGAAATAAGGAAATAGGAAATAAAGGCATGAGAAGTGAGGAAAAATGTGGGGAGGGGAAGTAGAGGAAGTTAGTAAAAATTATGGGAATGGGAGAAGAAGAAGTGAGGGGAAATAAAGGTAGGGAAAGTAGGCGAAGTGAGTGGAAATGAGGGGAAGCGAAGTAGGAGAAGTGAGGGGAAGAATGGGAGGTGAAATATGGGAAAGATTGAGGGGAAATAAGGCGAGGGGAAGTAGACGATGTGACGAGAAATTATGAGAGAAGAAGTAGAATGGGTGGATAAGGAGTAGGGGAAACGAGAAGAGGGAAATTTGGTGAAATTAGGGGAGGGAAAGGGGAAATAATGTTAGAAGAAGTGGCGAAAGTGAAAAGAAATTATGGTAGAAGAAGTAGGAAAGTGAGGGGAGTAGAGGAGAAAAACACATTTGTATTTTTTTTATTATTTTCATACGAGATAAAAATAAACTATATAAAAATAGTATAATAAGGATAAAAAAAATCTTCAAATACACAGAAATAGTATAATAAAATAATATTAAAAAATAATACAAATCAAAATCTTTTCTATTATTAGTATAATATTCATATTTTGAAATTTAGAGTAAGATAAAGGATAAAAAAGCCAATTTTTTATATGAATAAAATATTATATATTATTATTATTTTGGCCTGATTTGAATGAATTTATAAGTCAATTGCAATAAAAAAAAATTTTATGCAAAAAATGGCAGAAAATGCCGGCAGCAGGAATCGAACCCAAACTTTTCGGTTACAAACTCGGATTTTCTTCATACTTCTTTATTTTATACTTGAAAATATTCTGTGAGATAAAAAATGATAAAAGCTGTGTGATTTACAAAAATTCAAAAAATGTTTGAAAAATTATTTCTGTTTAAAATGTTATGTTTTACTATCTCCTTTTTTACTTTTTTTTGTTAAATCAGAAAAATAATTTAAAAAAATGTTGCTATTGCAAAATAAAAATTTTGATTGATTATAGCAGGTTTATAATTGATTTTATAGATATTTGGTAGTATGAAAATCAAAATGCTAAAATTAATTGAATTGTATGGGCCCGACAAAAAAGTTTATTTGATGGCAGCCGAAAAAAGTAAAAAAAATTTGAAATCTGTTGTTTCATTTTTGAATTTTAAAACTTAAAAAAATGTCCTATTGGTACAAAATTAATGGCAAATTTTTCGCATCTATATTTTCTGTTAGTGAATAAAAGTAAGAAATTACAAAAATTTATTTTTCAATTTAGAGTTTTTTTTAAATGTGCTCAGAGCATGTTTTTTTATTATTAAGTTAAATACATAGTTAAAAAAAAGAACCATGATTTTTGCAAATTTTCAAAAAATTCTTAGTTAAACAAATTTTTTTTTAAATTTCGAATTTTTTATTACTGTTGACTAACAAAAACTGCACATACAAAAAAATTTCTCTAAATTTTTAATTAATAGAAAAATTCTATTCAATTTTCAAATCCAAAAACATTTATGTGTAAAAATAAGAAAAAACCTTTTATAATTCAGTATATAGTAAAATAACTTATAATTACGATAGTTAAACCTCCTAATTGTTTTTTCTTATTTTCACAGAATGTAAATGTTTAGTAAATAACCGGGAGAAATAAAAAGATAATTTTTATTCCTTAAATCAATTTTTAAATCCGACATAATCAGTAGAAATATTTCAAAACCTCATTTTTGTTACTTAAAGAAAAAAAGTTAAATTAAATAGTAAAAAAATTACATTTAAGACAAAGATTTAAAACAAATTGAAACAATTTTTGTAAAGGATACAGTTTGTATTATTTTTTTGTGAATTATTTTTTTTTTATTTTTTTATTCCAATATGTGCTTCAGAGACTTAAAAAGTGTTTAAAATAAAAAAGTCCCATAATTTTTATTAAAATTTGGATGCTGTTAAGGTTTGGTAAATTTTTTTTTTTTTTTTTGAAATTTTTTGTTGTCAGTCCGGTGAGGAATCCACCACTATTTAAATAATAAAGGTTAAAAGAAGCGATGAGGTATAAAAAATTAATTTTAACTCGTTAGCTTGAAAAATAAAATGTTTAACTGTTTTTATTTTGTCATAAAAAAATACATTTTTCATACGTATTTATGGCGAATCATGTAAATACATGCTTTTGATTAATCCTAAATTAACATTCAAAGTGCATTATAAACTAGAAATACGATGATTTTGCTCGCCGGTGAAAAAAGTTTGCTCACCGGCGAAGGAATTTTGGTCACCAATTTTTGACATTCAAACTGCATTATAAACTAGAAATACGATGATTTTGCTCACCGGTGAAAGAATTTTGCTCACCGGCGAAAGAATTTTGGTCACCAATTTTTGACATTCAAACTGCATTATAAACTAGAAATACGATGATTTTGCTCACCGGTGAAAGAATTTTGCTCACCATTTTTCTACATTCAAACTGCATTATAAACTAGAAATACGATAATTTTGCTCACCGGTGAAAGAATTTTGCTCACCAATTTTTAACATTCAGACTGCATTATAAACTAGAAATATGACGATTTTGCTCACCGGTAAAAGAATTTTGCTCACCAATGTTGGGGACTTTGCTCATCATTGTTCAATAATTTTATTTTAAAATATTTTTATTTATAATAAAATAAAATGCAATACTTTATAAAACACGTGATTATATCAAAATCACCTACAGAATAGAATTGAATCTTAAAGTTAAAGTTACAAGCCTAACCTTCTCTTGCTCAATAGCATTCATCTCGGAAAAATATTAAATATTCATTTCCTTTTGCCAAAGCGGAAGCCGTATGAAGCTCCTTCATAATGATAGGATTTTTTGTGAATCGTTGCCGATAATTTACGCAAATCTATTACAGAAAGATACTCGAATATTTTATCGACAATGAGACTTGGTAGTTGAACCTTGCAATACTGTCGAATTAAACTGAAGAAACATTCACTGCTGGATTCGAGTAAATCTTTTCTTTCCTTTCCTTTTTTAATACTTCTTTCCAGGAATCGAGTATATGTCGGAAATTCTTTACAAGAACCAGAATCCAGAATTTGCATCAATATTTTATTCCTGGCAAAGCTAGCTACTTTGCTCACAGGTTTGGTCAAAATGTCGTAGAAAGTTATATTAAATTTCTGATGGATTTTACTTTCTCGCAGGTTCATCAATTCTAATTCACATTGTGTGTACCACTCAAGTAGCCCTTCAGCTTCAAGAAATTTCAATTCTCTTGATTTGACAACAGCAGAGATTTTGGAAGTGGATCTCATTTTTACTAAAATCGCTATCAACAACTTCAAAATATTTTTTCTAAGTAACTTCATAGATGCTGTTGTGGGAAAATTGTCACAATTACATAATAAATCCACGATGGTTTCAATATCAGAAATTTGTTCTGCTATAGCTAAGATGATGTTGAGTTCACCTTCCTTTTGAGCCAAATCAAGAGCATTTGTGTAGTCAAAACAATGATTAATATCGTATTCGAGTAGCACATCTACCAACGGCGAAGATTTTAATTTGATTGCCTTTGTTAGCGATGAATCTGAAAATGCCTGGGTGAATCTAATTTTCGCTCCATAATTTAGAAGACATCTCACTATTTCGGGACGAAATTCTTCATTCTTAGTTCTTCTCTCTGATGCGTGAACTTTTCCCAGAGATCTAGACAAAGGTTTTGACTGGTCTTCCTCAGATACTTTGATTCTAAACGCATAATCTAATGGAGAATTTCCTTCATTAGTTATTGAATCTGAGGATGCACCTTTGATTAACAGCATTTCCGTGATTTGAAGATATTTTTCAAACCAGAATGGAGAAACTAGTACCTCCTTTGAAAAATCATCATCTGGACATAATCTGCTAATCCTTCTTGTAAAACTAAAATAAGTTTTCTTACGATTTATAAGAGCACCATGTCTTTCTCTGTCCAAAGCATAATGCAATGGTGTATATTCCTTACTTGTAGTCTGCATTTCAGCACCAGAATTCAGAAGATATTTGACAGTTGATACTCTTCCTGAAGCTGCTGCAAGGTGAAGTGGAGTTTCCAAAAACCTTGTCCTTAAGTTAATATTAGCACCTGCTTTAATTAGTTCTTCCACCAATATTCTGTGACCAAACGTTGCAGCAAAGTGAAGAGCTGTTTTATTATTTTTACTCGTCAAATCAACTTTAACTCCACTCTTTAAAAATATCTTTACAATCTCTACATCTCCAGTTTTGACTGCAACATGAAAAGGTGGCATAATGTCCGTATCTGAAATTAAAAGACTGTCCATATGAGAAAATATTAGTTCCTTCAAATCAGAAGGTCCAAGTCTTTCGAAATCGACAAGTCTGCAGCTATCCAAGTCTTCATGTGGTCTTCGACCATGTGTAGCACTGGCTCCCTTATTTAGAAGTAACCTTACAACCTCTTTCTTTCTGGCTTTTGTAGCTAAAGCAAGTGGTGTGAATCCTGCCTTATTGAAAGAATCAATTTTGGCACCTCGTTCCAAAAGTTCACTAACAATTTCCAAATTTCCGGCAGCAGCAGAAAGATGGAGTGGTGTATCACATTCTGTTGTCTCTGGATCAATGTCAGCTCCACACTGAATTAAATATTTTAAAACCTTTACATTTCCATTAGCCGCAGAAAAATGAAGAGGTGTTTTCGCACCTTCACCTTTCCCATTGATTTTGACAGCATCTCCTTCCGTCACTAGCAACTTGACAATTTCCTCATTGCCAGTTTCAGCAGCAAAGTGCAGTGGCGTCATTTGGCCTGGGATTATGGATTCAGCATCGGTTCTCTCTTTCAAAATATATTTCACCATTTCAGTTTTGTTCTTCTGGATGGCCAAACAAAAAGGAGATATACCATTGATGTCTTCCAAAGCAATCGAAGCTCCGCGGTCGATCAGAACTTTGGTGATCTCCACACTTCCTGAAGTTGTAACATAATGAAGTGGAGTGTATCCCTTTTTGCATGATGCACGTACTGAAGCACCATGAATCAAGAGAATAATAATTATTTCCATGTTTGGATTTGGGCTTCCAGCTGAAATGTGGAGTGGAGTTTTACCATCTTCATCTTGTTCGTCGACTTTAGCACCACCTTTTAAGAGAAGATCAACAAAGAGCAAGTTGCCCATTTTCGTAGCAACATGAAGTGGTGTTGATTTCCTCAAATTTGTCAGATTTCCAGTGGCTTCATTTAGTAATAAGTTAACCACATCAGTATGATTTCCTTTAATAGCAAGATGCAAAGGGGTATTGCCATCCTTATCCCCTTTGTCGATTTCAGCATTCCTCTTGCATAGTAGGCAGATTATCTGTTCGTGGCCCCTTGCAGCTGCAATGTGTATCAGTTTCTTTCCAGATACTTCGCATTCCAGGGAACCTTCTTCAAGCAGAGAATGTGTAGCTTTAAGCTTGCCATTATGAACAGCTAGAAATAGAGGACTGTAACAAGTAGTATCGTTGTAGTTACAGTCATGTAATATAGAAGATGATTCTTCAGGCACTTTTGGTTTTGTATAATATTTAGGACCTCCGGGTTTCCTTGAGCCACCACGAGATCTAAAGTTGCGGTTCATAATGAGATTGACCTCCAGAGCAGTTTTCAAACAGGATTGAAGAAGATGATTTCGAATAATGGATTCGATTGGTCCTTGAAGCCAGCAAGGTTTACATACTTTCTGCAATAAAAAAGGGACAATTTGTAAATTCTCATTACTTCATCCTCAAATAACTGTTTTAGGGTCTAAAGTAGCAAACAAATCAGCATTAGTTTGTCACCAGTTAGACAAATTTAATTTAAATAACAGGGGACAAACTGTGAATCGGAGAGGGAGGATGTATGAAATATGGATAGATAAAACATTCTTCAAATATTGATGAAAATAAGCTTATGGGTCAAATATTACAAAATAATTATTTTATACCA
>CAKNWW010346996.1:0-15227 GCA_932074435.1 Andricus kollari | reverse complement strand
ACTGAAATCTTTTGCCTCATATCAAATTTATATCATATCTACTATGGCCACCAATTTGAAGCTTGAAAAATATTATACAAAATACGTTTAAATAATTGGAAGGATGAAGTACATTCTTTTATATCTTTGATGAATAATACATTTATTATCATATTTTTATTTTTAATTATCACCTCATTTCATGTAGGTCCTTGTTCAAACGATCGATACAAATTTCAAATTGGAACGTTAAAGGTAGAAATTCGAATAAAATGTCGGATAAAAATATTAGCGACAATAAAATAGGAATGTAGAGGAGGATCCAATCAGACGATAAATAAGTTTGCACTTTAATGTGATTTTTATTTCTAGCTTAAGTTGATTTTAACTATTATTTTTTTATTTAATTACTATTAATTAAAAATATAAGTAGAAAATTACGTTCATGTAGCAATGATGTTCAACAGAAATATCAAAATCCCTGTAAAAGAAGAAAAAAGTCTGCAAAATACTGCGCTGAATTTTAAGATATGCTGACCTTTGGGATTAGAATGCAAAGCGTTATCTTTTTTCACTGCAATCACAACGATGCTTGGAAAAATCTATCCCTGAATAAGCAATAATTGCTGATACTTAAAAAAATTTAGAAGTAAAAACGTTACTGAGAGGTCCTCTCGACAATCCTCAGTTAGTGGTGTTTGTTTAGGCTGATTAGGAAATTTTCTGTAAAGAGAAGTTATTTAAACAATTTTCATTTGTTTACGCAATTTTTGCTTCTCAAAATCGTAAAAAGTTATTTTCTGGAATACTAAATTTATTACTTATATATTTATGGGCGAATTACGTGAAAAAATAACGCAAACTGGCATTTCATCCGAACAGGTAGATGGAGATGCCGACCACTCAATTTTGACTACAGCATTAGATTTACCATTCGTCAATATTGTTGTAGTTGCTGAGCACATTGACGTGTTAGTGATTTTAACAGCTTTATCATCGAATGGAAAAGAAGTATATTTTCTAAAATCACCTAGAGGGAAAAAAGGCAAAAATAAGTTCGCAACTAAGTTTTAAACTCTAAAAGATTTTGAGGATGCTGCCGAAGTGTACAAAATAGAAAATCAAGGGACGGAAGACAATTTCAAGGCTGGAGTGAAATGTATTCTTGCTTTGTACGGTGCTCCAAACTCTGTGGTCGATTTAAATATGTACTGTTATCAATGTTTTACCACAGCTGTAGTGAACGATACTTGTGTACTATTTTTAAGGCCAAATCCCATGAATGAACAACCATCTTCCGATCATTTGCTGAAAATGATTTTTTTCAAATGCAAGTCAGGATATGGAGGAAATTGTGGATGCAGGGAAATTGGACTTTTCTGGATACAAGCCTGTTCTGAATGCTACGGCGTAAACTGTTCTAATTGTTCACCAACAATATGTGTCCTATTCATTAATTTTTTGTAAAGAATTTTTTGCATGGTGCTGCTCCGCAATTTTCAGATTTATGAATTGTCGCATCTGTTTTAAAACGTGGTTGATTAAAATGTCGAAAATATCGAGGACCGAGTCCTGATCCTTCCACAATGAGAGCGACTTGCGCTTTCACTTTAGGCCCTTCAGGCTCGCCAAAGTTAGGTAAACCTTAACTTTTCTGAAGTATACAACTATACAGTCATCTGTAAAATCGTATTCGAGAATTTTCTCCTCGTTTCAGAACCATAAAATCTAAACATGCCTTCGGATACTGGGGTTTCTGCCCCACCCTTGAAATTGTGAATATTTCTCCTACTCTCGACTCTATCTGTTACTGAGCTACTCTCTTTTCTCAGATTAAAGGCATTATATTTAAATCTCTAACGTGTTAACTACTTTCATTTATTTTATACCTTACTCATCGTTACGAATAAGAGCTCAAAACCACGTGCTCAACATTTCAGCCCCCCCCCCCCCTCCCAACCCCTGAGTTGTCTATTGAAATCGAATAACAAAAACGTGAACCAGAACGAACATCTTAACGCGATCGTGAACAAATATCTTATCGAGAACGTGTATTACAACGAGAACGAATACTAGACTTAGTTCTCAGGTATCCAGGAGGTAGCATAGTATTTTCGTTGCTGTATTGACCTGGTCTAAGTATTCTTACCTTGATAAGGGTGATGTGTGAGCACCGGAACGTCGGTGAATAGTATCCATGATTTTTTATTGTGAATTCAAAGTAATACAAATAAAAAAGACGAAAGAAATAAAAAAGAGAAGGAAGGGGATTTGGTTGGTTGCCTTCTCATTTTTCTTTCCTCTTTTTTATTTTTGTCAAAAGAAACAAATTTTTATTTTGTTATCAGGAGTTGCAATAGGAGCATTTTGAGGTGCTCGTTCAAATTTTATCGTAAGATTCTTGGTTTATTTTCAGGAATTTATACATTGAGAGCGAATACTCTAATGAGAACGAAGAGGAACATCTTAACGAAAACGTGAACAAGTATCTTATCCAGAACGAGTATTACAACGAGAACAAATATTTCGACGAGAACGAGTATTTCAACGAGACCGTGTATCACAACGAGATCAACATTGGGTTCAATAATCATGAATTGAACCGCAATAGCAGTCTTTAAATCATCTTCAAGCACATGGCAGTCATCGATCAACGTGTAGAGTGTTAGTATGTGATCGCACTAGTGTGCGAATTGATGAAAAGTGTTTTTTCATTGTTAAATTTCTTTTCATAAGTATGTTTTACTCATTTCAATTCAAAATGTGTATTGTGTGTCCATCGCCAGTGCTACACAAGTGTAAGTCTCGCATACTTGTTTTTTCATTAATTTATCATAACGTGATCGCATATTTTTCCATCCCGATTCCAGGTACCTGGTCTCAGTCGCGATAACGAATATGCAGAAAGAGGCGATTTCGTAGACAGGCTCTCCGCCGCATGTGCAAGGGCACAGCGGTTAATTAACGAAACGGAACAGCAAATCCCATCGTCTTCTCGTGATTTTAGTAATTCGAGTAGTCCAAGCTCCTTGACAGACACTCCAGTTTCATCGACTCGAACGAAAAATAGTTCTATCAATCTTGAATTATCGAAACTAAATTTACCAACTTTTAGTGGCTCTTAAGAAAAATGGCCCGGTTTTAGCGCTACATTTAAATCATAAGCCCATAATAATAAAAGATTCACACATTATACGTAACGAAACACTATCGAGCATAAGAAGTATTAAACAAACCTTTTCTGGAAACCATTCCAATCTGCGCGATAACGTCAAAACTAGATCCTCAAACGCGGTTGACATGGAAAGAGTATTTGCAGGGAAATAACTCTCAGAAAATGGGAGATCTATTAGAGTTCTTGCATTGTCGAGAAAAGGTATTAGAAACGAATAAATCCATACCGAAAGATGAGAAATCAGAAAAGAACATATCACGTAACGACTATCATAAGAACAGTGGAAATCGCTGGTTGCGACAACCAGAATCAAACTCAAATCGACCAGCTTGCGCTTATTCTATTTAAATGAGAGCATTTTGTCATGTGTGCAAAAACTCACACTTTACACAAAATTGCGAAAAATTGGTACAAGCAAATCTACCGGAGCAGCTAAGTATCGTGAAAAATCTAAATCTCTGCTACAACTGTCTCCGGTCTTATCATTCTGTAGCCGAATGTAACGCTAGTGCGTGTAAAACCAGCAATAAAAAACATCACACCCTCTTGCATCAAGATCATAACTCACAAAAACCAAAACAGGTTAATTTTGCTAATTTACATAGCACCTATCCACCACAACTGTTATTATCGACAGCGATCATACACGTTTTAGATCGAACAGGAAATCTTCATGCATGCAGGACTCTCCTTGATAACGGATAACAGGTTAATTTTTTAACTGAAAAAATGGCCACGATGCTAGATCTAAAACAATATGAGGTCAATAAATAACCATGCTCCAAGCGATCGAATAAATAGGGTTGATTTACGAATTCCAGCTAATATCCATTTTGCCGATCCAAGCTTTCATATACCTGGAGAAAACGATGCACTTTTCGGTGCATAAATCTTTTTAAAGCCTTAGCGAACGATAACGCAATCTTGCAAAAAACTCACTTCAGATGAATTTTAGGCGGCAAAACTCCTGGAGCATAATTCTCAAGTACACCTGCCTGTAACTTATCGTCAAGTCTATTACATAAAAAAATCTCAGAATTCTGGGAAATCGAGAACAGTCCTAACGAGAAAGTCTTATCGAATAAAGAAAATGCATGCGAAAAGAATTACCAAGAAAACACTAATCGCGATACTGTTACCGGGCGTTATATCGTCAAACGTCATTTTAAAAAAACGTAGGCGATCTTGGCGAGTCGCATAGTCAAGCTCCTAGGCGATTTTATTCCTTAGAATGATCGTTAACAAAAGATTCGAGCATAAATATTAGTATAATGCAATCAGGAAACAGTACAAAGAACTGGGCGACATTACCGAGGATAAAACTGCCTCTATAAACGACGGTTATTTTTACCTCACCATTCAGGAGTTAAGCAATCAAGCCAAAATGACTACAAATTTCAAAAAATTGTATGGAGGCAAGATCATCGTCAACCTGTAAAAATCTTTACTTTTAATACCGTTACATATGGAACTTTATCCGCGTCCTTTTTAGCTACACGATCATTAAAGAAATTGGCCAACGATGAATACGGTTCATATCCAAATGCTTCTATCGCATTAAGGGAAGATTTCTACTTATACGATCTTTTAACGGGCGCAAGAACGATCGATGGCGCAAAGCGAATAGTTAACGAATTATTCTACGCTACTCGCAAGGGTGGCATGAATGTAAGAAATGGGCTTTCAATGAACCCAAGCTTATTTCTGCTTTATCACATGCTTCATCACCGTAAATGAAACGAATAAAGAAGCGTCCGTTACAAAGAGAAATATGCTCTCACAGATTGCTCAGCTTTTCGATACTCTCGGTCTTCTGGGATCTGTTATCGTAAAGACCAAAATTTTAATGCAAACTTTATGGTTTTTAAAACTAGATTAGGACGAGTATGCACCACAAGAAGTACACACACACTGGCTCATTTATCGAAACTTTGCAAATGCACGGATTCTCTGACGCTAGCAAAAAAGCGTACGGCGCCTGTATTTATATTCGTTGGACCGATCTAAATGGTGTAAATTCGACTCAATTAGTATGTTCAAAGTCTAAAGTCGCGCCTGTAGAGAAACGATCGATACCGCGTCTCGAGCTTTGCGCTGCTTCATTACTAGCGAAATTATTCAAAACGATTTCTCACGCCTTGCGCAGATTATCGATCTAAAAAACTGTCCTGTGGTCTGATTCTACGATAACACTGAATTACATTTTAAGTTCTCGACATACTTTGGAAACTTTCGAGCAAAATCGAGTTTCCGAAATTTAGTCCTGAATATTCTCTTGTGAATGGCGCCATGTACGCACTGAGCACAACCCCGAGGATCTGGTATCGCGGGGTCTCTCTCCGAAGGAGTTTATCGATAACTCATTTTGGCTGCATGGCATCCAATTCAGCGTATACGAACGAATTCGCGAACAAACTTTTTGATAGAGTAGGATATTTTACCAAACTTAAACGTGTAGTAGCTTATTGTCTACGTTTCATTGACATGAAGGTCCGGAAGCAAAATATTACGGGCAATCTCTCTGCAAGCGAACTTAAGAAAGCGAACATGTGTGTGATAAACCTCCTGCAAAGCGAATCATTTTTTAACAAAATTATCACACTTGAAACGAAAGAAGAACTAAAGGGAAGGTTAACTCATCTCGCTCCCTTTTTGACTCGCAAATCATTCTCAGAGGGGGGGGGGCGGACTTAGACAATATGATTCAACATATTCTCAAAAACATTCAATTCGTTCACTGAAAACCCACCGCGTAACCAGTCTTATCAAACATAATCAGCATATGAAATTATTCCAAGCCGGTACGCAGGGAACATTAAACGCCATTCGAAATGAATACTGGATTAACGACGGAAGAGGTACAGTAAAAAACACAATTTAAAGAGGTGTAATCTGTCACCGTGCGAAACCTCAAACCCTAAATTACCCAAAACCCAACGGTCTTCGAAAGAGCCTTTTTGCGTACCGGAATTGCATTTAGGATGCTTAAACGATTCTTTACTAGACGCGGAAAAAGCTGTAATCTCTACTCCGATAACGCTACGAATTTCAAAGGTGCTCAGCGTGAACTCGCCGAAATCTTTAATTGTTTGGAAAAAAATAACGAAAAAGTCTATCGCGTTCTTGCAGACGATCAAATCAATTGGCGTGTCATCCCCCCGCGTTTACCACATTTCGGTGGACTCTGGGAAGCCGCAGTTAAATCGTTCAAACGTCACTTAGTACATGTTATCGGAGAAAAATTACTAACTTATAAGCAATTCACGACCGTTGCAACTGAGATAGATGGTATTATGAATTCACGTCCATTAACGCCTATATCTTCTTATCCTAACGATCTATCCACGTTAACTCCTCAATTTTCAAATTGATGAATATTCGCATCTGTTTTAAAACGTGATTTCGTCGAGTGCTTTAGGATTTAGGATAATCTTTACTACACTCAACCTCTAACATTTTTAGTTTACGATTATTGCTCGTTATTGCTCTCCAGATGAAAATGTCGAAAATATCGAGGACCGAGTCCTAATCCCTCCACAATGAGAAGTACGTGCGCTTTCTTTTTAGAACCTTCAGGCTCGCCTCATTTAGGTCAACCTTAACGTTTCTAAAGTATACAACTCTAAAATCATCTGTAAAATCGTCTTCGAGAATTTTCTCCTCGTTTTAGAACCATCAAATCTGAACACGCCTTCGGGCACTGGGTTTTCGCCCCCACTTTTAAAATTGTGGATCTTCCTCCTACTCTAGACTCTATCTGTTACTGACCTACGACCATTACAATTTGATCCTTGTTACTGTAAACTCCTTACGCTCCTGTCTCCGATTAAAGGCATTATATTTAAATCTACAACGCGTGAACTAATTTCATTTATTTTGCACCTTACTCATCGTTGCGAATAAGAGCTCACACCAAGTGCTCAGCACATGTAAAATGGTATATTTTGACACCGAATTTCAGGTCTATAGCTCTGTTAGTTTACGTTCGACAACCTTTTGCAGAAGACGCGTTTGTCATTTTCGTAAAAATAAAAAAATTGGAAAAACTTGCGTTTATAAAATACGAGTACTTCTATTTTAAGGATTTAACTAACTCCACTCGAGATTAAACAGAACATGGATTAAACGCTGAAAAACTCTTTTTCATCATATTCAACAATGAATCAGTGAGCTTCTAAATAAAAGAAAGGTTGAAAAAGCATTAATGAGTAACCACCCTC
This sequence comes from Andricus kollari, assembly GCA_932074435.1. Lineage (NCBI taxonomy): Eukaryota > Metazoa > Arthropoda > Insecta > Hymenoptera > Cynipidae > Andricus > Andricus kollari. The sequence continues at coordinate 7,853 of CAKNWW010346996.1, read as the reverse complement.
CATCACAACTTCGAATTAAAAAAAAACATCCATAAAATCGTGCTGTAGGATGGCAGAGTAAAAATGACTGAAATAGCTGAAACTGTCAAAATGTCAATTGACTGTGTACGCAATGTTTTACATAACCATTTGGGTATGCGAAAGCTGTGTGCTAGGAAGGTGCCGCGTTTTTTAAAAATGAACCAGTAAATCACGTTACTTGTCGCAAAGGCTAAAATCAGCGAATTAAACCTTCAATTATTTTGCCTCGCACCTTATTCGCCAGATATATCGCCCAGTAACTATCCTCTATTCTTTAAGCTTAAAACATAAATCGCTTGGAAACAATTTAATAGCAACGAAGAAGTTATGAAAAATTTATTGGGCTTTGTGGAGGTTATGTCGAGAAATAAAAGCAAAAACAAAATCCAAAAAGTTCATGTTTTCTTCATCATCTCGGAAACATTTCAACCCACCCTCGTAAGTATGCCATATTGCCTCATGTTATTGTTGGGTTCCACATGGTGTTGGGCAAATTAGAAGAATCCTTTCAGGCCTAAGCAGCAAGACAAGCCTGCGGGATGAAAAATTCTAAAACCTGTTTAAGCTTCTCGACAAAAGTTTATCAAACCCTATCATAAGAGCAACTGCATATACTGTGTAGTATTGATCCGTGATCTCAGGCACAAGGTTGAAAAATTCCAGAATACATTTCAGGGACGACAAATGAAACAATATTCAATAACAACGTTTGAAAGTGTTTTTAGGATAAATTAATATGTGCTTGAAGAACTAAAAGTAAAATAATTATATTTTAGTTCATTCAATTAATCAGATATAAAGTTTGAGATAGGATCCTGTGAATGTTTTTGAGACAGCATAAGTTCAACATGAATCTTTCTAATGATGATAAAAATTTTATTTTTATAGTAAAAAACCCTCTTCTGAAGCTTTATGTAAAAAAAATATATCCTGTCTCCACATCGTGGATATGGCCCAAAAACACCAAAAGCGACACACTTCTTATTTGAAGACAATCATTTTTTTATGAATAATAGCATGTTTGAATAGCAGAAATAATGTTCAAAATAAACAAATAAAGAACAAATATTAAAGTAATCATTATAAATAAAATGTGTACTTTATTTTGCAATATCTGAACAAACAATCCCAGTTCAAGGTACATAAATAAATGTGATATATACATTTGATATAATATTGTTGAACATAATGTGGAAAAGTTCGGGCAGATTTCTTTTCCCCAAATCATAAAAAAATTGTATTTTAAACTGCATGCAGTTTTTCCATGGACTATGAAGCGTTGAAACGATTTGAAAAATTCACTCGCCATAAGACTAGGTAACAAGATTCTTTTTATCATAAATTGATGGGAAATTGCAGTATGTTTTGTCTGTGTAGTATGAAACTAATGGCGAAAATGTTCTATACTGTCGCGATTTTCAGAAAAAGATGTTGAAAAAGTGAAAAGACCGTTTTTTACTGTGTCTAAAACCTTATATCAAATTAGCCGGATCGAAAGGTGAAAAACTTCATCAAGATTTTGCTCAGCGCACGTTTTTTTATATCAAACAATAAATCTTGCATTAACTGTCACATTGACATGATAAAACAAGTAGCGCGACACTAAATTATATATTTTAATTTGACATTTTTCGAAAATTAAAATTATGTCCTTAATTCGAGTCATTCACAACTATTAATTTAAAATTTTTTGAAATTGGTCGACAAGTGCCTAAAGGAGATTCCTGGATTTCTTCTGCTGTCATAACTTCCAACGCGCCGTTGTCAGTGTTTATTTTCACTCGTTTTTTAGTCTGGTATCGAGGATAAGATCTCACTGTATATATTCCACGAAGTATTTGATTGCCCTTCACTATTGCAAAGACATCTCCATTGGAAGTTGATAATACCCTTTGTTCTCCACTTGGTATGGGTGCAAAGGCACCCCTTTCTCTTTTTACTTGAATTGGTTTATCATTAGGAAACGTATATATTCGAATTTCGAATTGCCTGTTCGGATTCGTGTTGGGAATAAGCCGAACCAATCTGAGTTGTTCAAGTTTGAAATCGCGCAGGCGAAAAGTAGTACGACTGGTAGGTAGAGACCTGGACCTCACACGAACATGAGCATCGTCAGAAGGAGGATGTCTGACCGAAAAGTTAGGTCTGGTCGGAAGAAATATTATTTATAAAAAATTTAAATTTTTTAATACACGTAGACTAGATACCCTTTTATTAATTGATAAAAGTAAATGGAATAGATATATTTATACAGTAAATTTTAATAATGAAAGGAACAAATGGAAAAGACCTTTCGGGAGAATGATGTACATCAGGAGAAGAAATTCCGGTACCAGAAACACCAGGGATAGGCTCGCCATTAGGTAAGCAGTCAAACTGTGAACTAAAATCTGCAAAAGAAACAGAGGCTTAAAGTTTTGTTGTGGATTCTAGTCTGGCATATTTCCCTTTTTCAGAGAAAAAAGTATTTATCTCATTTCGTTAAAAGAAATAGCAGTACTTAATGCAGGAGACCAAAACGGGATGATCACATTCATGTCCCAGCGAAACTGATTTAAAAAAAATTGTTTCCATAAATGATGGAAATAATTAATCCAATAGATTAATAGATGTTTAGTTTATTGATATATAGGGATACAACGTTTCCTTCCTTCTGTTCATAAATTGACAAACCATTGTTTAAAAAAAAACAACTTGTATTCTTCGCTTCTATTTGGCTTTGTAATTTATTTTATTTTTTCGCCTGTAGACGATTCGAATTATCTCCATTTCATCGCGATGATCTACGCTCAGACTTTGACGAACCTTCTTCTTTAATTTGAGTAAAACGAATAAATTGCAATGATCCGATATTAGTAATTCTAGAATTCGAAAAAAATAGTCGTCATTTTTTGAAATTGTATACAAAATATCGACCATTTTCATTCGAATTATTGACGCGTAAAAGGCGTATTCTTTTAATTTACAACATACGCCTGGCTGTTAATTATTGTCGTTGGAATATCGTCCGCCAGATAATTTTACTTATCTTAGCCATGCCAAACGACCTTGGTTAATTAGCGTTGGTTTTACATTCAATAACATTTATTTATAAATGTACTAATACGTACAAATTATAATAGGACATGCCTTCGAAATACCTCGAGTCGCGAAATTGGCTTACGTGTTCTTTAGCAACTTTTCTGTTTCATGACTATCTGTGGCGATTTCAAATTTCAAACACGATTAAGATGCAAATACTAAACGATAGTGGAGTTTTTCTAGGAGCCTGACAAGTTCTGATACAGATGACAATCTAGAGGTCCTTTGCTTGATAAGCATTGTGTGTCTCATTCCTTAAATTCTTTGGTATTACACGAAATTTGAATGCGTGTTCGTAATAATTTTTGTTGGGAATGTATTTCCTTTGTAAACATTTAACCGTTTTGTTGAAAGTTAGTTGTTTTTTTTTTGCTAGAAAACTAGTTATTTTTGTTGAAGGTTCATCATTTAAGGTAAACATTCATTTCTTGGTAAAGAATTCAACTACTTCACTCTCAAATTAATGTTGTTTATATTAACTCTTTAACTGAAAGCTTTTTCAGAAGAGAAACCTTATTTTTTCAATATTGAAACATTATTAAAACCCTTATAACCCTATAACTAACGCATTTTTTTCTAGAAAAGATTTACTGTTGGTTAGAAAATTCTGCCACGGGTTGATTTTTAACAAACTCCTGTAAATTTGGAAGAAAGTAGCAATTCGGATAGAATGTAGATTAAATCGCACAATTTCTGATTTGTCTATAGTTTGAACAGAATGCAATTAAAAATTAGAGATATAGTTTTATATTTACCAATAGAGTTGAGGATAAAAGCCACGAATGACAGGAGAGTATAAGTAAACCTCATCTTTTCTAACTGAAGGAAAAACTGATTATTGTAATTATGAAGAATTGAATTAACCACTTAACTGCTGAATATTCTTGTGCTTGATAAGAATATGTAATACAGATCCCTTATAATTATTTTTTCACAGTCTAGAGGCGCCAGGCTTGGCCTAAACAAATATTTACATTTCATTAAAGTCAGTTATCACAGTTTATATAATATTTTATGTTTTACTGAAATCTTTTGCCTCATATCAAATTTATATCATATCTACTATGGCCACCAATTTGAAGCTTGAAAAATATTATACAAAATACGTTTAAATAATTGGAAGGATGAAGTACATTCTTTTATATCTTTGATGAATAATACATTTATTATCATATTTTTATTTTTAATTATCACCTCATTTCATGTAGGTCCTTGTTCAAACGATCGATACAAATTTCAAATTGGAACGTTAAAGGTAGAAATTCGAATAAAATGTCGGATAAAAATATTAGCGACAATAAAATAGGAATGTAGAGGAGGATCCAATCAGACGATAAATAAGTTTGCACTTTAATGTGATTTTTATTTCTAGCTTAAGTTGATTTTAACTATTATTTTTTTATTTAATTACTATTAATTAAAAATATAAGTAGAAAATTACGTTCATGTAGCAATGATGTTCAACAGAAATATCAAAATCCCTGTAAAAGAAGAAAAAAGTCTGCAAAATACTGCGCTGAATTTTAAGATATGCTGACCTTTGGGATTAGAATGCAAAGCGTTATCTTTTTTCACTGCAATCACAACGATGCTTGGAAAAATCTATCCCTGAATAAGCAATAATTGCTGATACTTAAAAAAATTTAGAAGTAAAAACGTTACTGAGAGGTCCTCTCGACAATCCTCAGTTAGTGGTGTTTGTTTAGGCTGATTAGGAAATTTTCTGTAAAGAGAAGTTATTTAAACAATTTTCATTTGTTTACGCAATTTTTGCTTCTCAAAATCGTAAAAAGTTATTTTCTGGAATACTAAATTTATTACTTATATATTTATGGGCGAATTACGTGAAAAAATAACGCAAACTGGCATTTCATCCGAACAGGTAGATGGAGATGCCGACCACTCAATTTTGACTACAGCATTAGATTTACCATTCGTCAATATTGTTGTAGTTGCTGAGCACATTGACGTGTTAGTGATTTTAACAGCTTTATCATCGAATGGAAAAGAAGTATATTTTCTAAAATCACCTAGAGGGAAAAAAGGCAAAAATAAGTTCGCAACTAAGTTTTAAACTCTAAAAGATTTTGAGGATGCTGCCGAAGTGTACAAAATAGAAAATCAAGGGACGGAAGACAATTTCAAGGCTGGAGTGAAATGTATTCTTGCTTTGTACGGTGCTCCAAACTCTGTGGTCGATTTAAATATGTACTGTTATCAATGTTTTACCACAGCTGTAGTGAACGATACTTGTGTACTATTTTTAAGGCCAAATCCCATGAATGAACAACCATCTTCCGATCATTTGCTGAAAATGATTTTTTTCAAATGCAAGTCAGGATATGGAGGAAATTGTGGATGCAGGGAAATTGGACTTTTCTGGATACAAGCCTGTTCTGAATGCTACGGCGTAAACTGTTCTAATTGTTCACCAACAATATGTGTCCTATTCATTAATTTTTTGTAAAGAATTTTTTGCATGGTGCTGCTCCGCAATTTTCAGATTTATGAATTGTCGCATCTGTTTTAAAACGTGGTTGATTAAAATGTCGAAAATATCGAGGACCGAGTCCTGATCCTTCCACAATGAGAGCGACTTGCGCTTTCACTTTAGGCCCTTCAGGCTCGCCAAAGTTAGGTAAACCTTAACTTTTCTGAAGTATACAACTATACAGTCATCTGTAAAATCGTATTCGAGAATTTTCTCCTCGTTTCAGAACCATAAAATCTAAACATGCCTTCGGATACTGGGGTTTCTGCCCCACCCTTGAAATTGTGAATATTTCTCCTACTCTCGACTCTATCTGTTACTGAGCTACTCTCTTTTCTCAGATTAAAGGCATTATATTTAAATCTCTAACGTGTTAACTACTTTCATTTATTTTATACCTTACTCATCGTTACGAATAAGAGCTCAAAACCACGTGCTCAACATTTCAGCCCCCCCCCCCCCTCCCAACCCCTGAGTTGTCTATTGAAATCGAATAACAAAAACGTGAACCAGAACGAACATCTTAACGCGATCGTGAACAAATATCTTATCGAGAACGTGTATTACAACGAGAACGAATACTAGACTTAGTTCTCAGGTATCCAGGAGGTAGCATAGTATTTTCGTTGCTGTATTGACCTGGTCTAAGTATTCTTACCTTGATAAGGGTGATGTGTGAGCACCGGAACGTCGGTGAATAGTATCCATGATTTTTTATTGTGAATTCAAAGTAATACAAATAAAAAAGACGAAAGAAATAAAAAAGAGAAGGAAGGGGATTTGGTTGGTTGCCTTCTCATTTTTCTTTCCTCTTTTTTATTTTTGTCAAAAGAAACAAATTTTTATTTTGTTATCAGGAGTTGCAATAGGAGCATTTTGAGGTGCTCGTTCAAATTTTATCGTAAGATTCTTGGTTTATTTTCAGGAATTTATACATTGAGAGCGAATACTCTAATGAGAACGAAGAGGAACATCTTAACGAAAACGTGAACAAGTATCTTATCCAGAACGAGTATTACAACGAGAACAAATATTTCGACGAGAACGAGTATTTCAACGAGACCGTGTATCACAACGAGATCAACATTGGGTTCAATAATCATGAATTGAACCGCAATAGCAGTCTTTAAATCATCTTCAAGCACATGGCAGTCATCGATCAACGTGTAGAGTGTTAGTATGTGATCGCACTAGTGTGCGAATTGATGAAAAGTGTTTTTTCATTGTTAAATTTCTTTTCATAAGTATGTTTTACTCATTTCAATTCAAAATGTGTATTGTGTGTCCATCGCCAGTGCTACACAAGTGTAAGTCTCGCATACTTGTTTTTTCATTAATTTATCATAACGTGATCGCATATTTTTCCATCCCGATTCCAGGTACCTGGTCTCAGTCGCGATAACGAATATGCAGAAAGAGGCGATTTCGTAGACAGGCTCTCCGCCGCATGTGCAAGGGCACAGCGGTTAATTAACGAAACGGAACAGCAAATCCCATCGTCTTCTCGTGATTTTAGTAATTCGAGTAGTCCAAGCTCCTTGACAGACACTCCAGTTTCATCGACTCGAACGAAAAATAGTTCTATCAATCTTGAATTATCGAAACTAAATTTACCAACTTTTAGTGGCTCTTAAGAAAAATGGCCCGGTTTTAGCGCTACATTTAAATCATAAGCCCATAATAATAAAAGATTCACACATTATACGTAACGAAACACTATCGAGCATAAGAAGTATTAAACAAACCTTTTCTGGAAACCATTCCAATCTGCGCGATAACGTCAAAACTAGATCCTCAAACGCGGTTGACATGGAAAGAGTATTTGCAGGGAAATAACTCTCAGAAAATGGGAGATCTATTAGAGTTCTTGCATTGTCGAGAAAAGGTATTAGAAACGAATAAATCCATACCGAAAGATGAGAAATCAGAAAAGAACATATCACGTAACGACTATCATAAGAACAGTGGAAATCGCTGGTTGCGACAACCAGAATCAAACTCAAATCGACCAGCTTGCGCTTATTCTATTTAAATGAGAGCATTTTGTCATGTGTGCAAAAACTCACACTTTACACAAAATTGCGAAAAATTGGTACAAGCAAATCTACCGGAGCAGCTAAGTATCGTGAAAAATCTAAATCTCTGCTACAACTGTCTCCGGTCTTATCATTCTGTAGCCGAATGTAACGCTAGTGCGTGTAAAACCAGCAATAAAAAACATCACACCCTCTTGCATCAAGATCATAACTCACAAAAACCA
>CAKNWW010346989.1:0-19640 GCA_932074435.1 Andricus kollari | reverse complement strand
AAACAAATAGTAGATTTTTGATCCCAAAGAGATGAATTCTGAACCAAAAATATAATTGTAGACTTTTAAGTTCAAAAGAGATTACTTTCACCGAAAATTTGTTCGGTTTTCTTATTGGGTTCTATTAATTTCGAGAAAAAAGGGGGAAAAGGGTTACTTTCTTCAAAACAGGGATAAAGAGAAGAACAGGGGAATAACAGAAAACAATGCTAAATAATAGTAAATAATAAATTATATTAGCAAACTGAACAAACTAAATATTTTAGGATATTTTTAAACTAATTTTTAACTCTGAATCCATGTTTCAATTATAAAACCAAATTTTAATTAACCTCTGTACTATACTGCGGAAACAGAAAATGTTAGAAAATTAACTGGCAGTTCCTCGCTAAACTCTTGGCAAACTTCCTAAGAATTCTTTTACTCCTCCGCATGACCGCTGGCTAGATGAAAAAAAAAAGTTGTGTGGATTTTGCCAACAATTTTTTTTTCAGTACATCCATTACTCGCTAAAAAGAGTAATGTTGCTCTAGAAATTCATCTTGACTCTCCCATTATGCTTTGGCTCGATTTTTCAAGAGCCTCTAGAATAGAATGTTCTTTTTGTCCATAACATTGACATTTATTTTTCAATCTAAATTTTAAAATAATATTCCAGATTATAGTATGAAAAAAGAAAAAAATATCAAACTGTTGATGGGTGGGGCCCAATATGTCAAAGGAATTTTTTGGTAATAAGGTTGGATTAAACGAATATTATTATAATATATTATTGTTAGGAACACTATTTGAGGATATTTTTGTACCTTTATCAGTATCGATTTCCTCTTAACCATTTATTAACTGAAATCACGGTCAAGATTTCAATTTGATTACTAAACTCGCAAATGGACATCACAAAGTTAGCTGAAACCGATTTCCGCCTCCTCAATCGCTGTCCTCTACAAATTAGTAACTAAGGTCATAGTTGACATAACAACTTCAACTCTGGAATCAAAACAAGTAGCATAGAGAACTGCCTTTGATTCAGCATAAATTAATGATAGTAATCATGAATATTAATTATTATTAATATTGCATGATAGAAATATTCATTTAAATTTTAATTCATTTTACACTGATAGAAATAATAATGTTGATTTAACCATATGATCGTTGGTTGAAAAATTACGACTATATTTAAATTATAATACGTGTACTTCAATGATAAAGAGTAGGAAATGCACTTACTGAAATATGGTAAATACAAGTTACTTATATTTGTGGTACAAAAATGTAATATTTGTGGTACAAAAATGTAATATTTGTTTTGCTATTGTATGAAATGTGTAATTCTATTAAACATTTGCGTGAGGGAACTATCTCTGAAATGTTGTCGTTTAGCAATACCCTTTGTATGGCTGATTTACCCGACTCGCTTTGTTTAGTTTACAACAGGCGCATCTTGATCGCGCCTGCGCGTCTACTTTCGTAAGCAACAAGAATCGGATGGCCAAAACAGACATACTGTATGGCTGTATCTATACCAGCAATAAAATATAGGTAATTTAATCATAAATATTGTTGTACCACTTATTCATTTCTATCAGTGTAATTTGAATTGTTTGAATTTTCAAGGAAAGGTAGATTTTTCTCAAGACTTTGTATCCGAAACTAGGTTATTTGACCACGATTACTAAGAAACTGGGAGTTTAAAGTTTTGAAATTATTTGTATCAGAAAGTGTGTATACTCAAATAACTTTATTGATCTTAAACACTAAAAGTGTTTAAATTATGTATATTGAATGGACGTAAGATAAACGAGGAAACTTTTTAATGAGACTTCAAGAAGAAAATGTCTTTATAACGAATAACCAATAAGTTTAAATCATTAATAACTTCCACGAAGTTTAAAATTTATTTCCTATAAGGAATCAGACATAGAATACAAATCCAAAAGTACAGTTTGAATGACATACCCATAAGCCTATATTATATGGTGCCAAAAATATATATTTATATGGTGATTTTATATGGTGAAAAAATTTTTCTAATATGTTGAACTTTTTGCCAACTTAAAACTTGAAGTGAGCTAATAATTATTACAAGTTAACCAATTATTTGGTCAGTTAGGTCATACTTGTTAAAAGTTAATAACGTATTTTTCGGAACCATTTATTATTATTATTATTTATAACCATCTTACATCAGAATGATGCCAGATAGTTTAGGTTTTTCTGAAATTTTTAACTTTTTTTGCTTATTAGTTATGACCTTTTTAAATTATTTATATATGTATATAATAATTATTGACAACTGGTTATACTGTATAAAAAATTATTCTCTTTGATATGGATTTATTATTTGTTCATAACTAACAAGCCGAAGAATAGTTTGTAATTTAAGAAAAAAAACCGCAACCTTCTAGCATTATTCTGAGAAAAAACAGTTATTAACAATGGTAAATTGTTTATAAAATCCTTTGTTAATATAAATAATTACTTACCTAATTAGAAAGTTGACAAAATTTTAAAAATTTCACACAAAAAAACAAAACTTTACAGGATTATTCGAAGAGAATATTATTATAAATAATAATAAATTGTTTGAAGAATTATTTTTTTAACTTTAATTAAGCATTTCCTCGCTCTAACTGAAACGTTGAAAACAAGTTTGAAAAATCAGAATCTCTATTCTAAGAAGAAAATTGCTATAAACAATAATATCTTATTTAAACAATTTTTCGAAACATCCGGTTATCTGTGGAAAGTAATATTTTAAGTACTAAAAATAATTTGTATTCAAATAAGCTTCAAACAATGAATTTAAAGTATTTAATTCAAAATGAGATCATCCTGTCATAAAAAAGCTAAGGGTTTTCTTGTTTTGCACAGCAGCACTGTGTGTCCTAAGGTGATAAAAAAACAATCTAGATTTTTTTTAATTCTTCATCCTCTCAGCACCAACCTTTTTTGGCATCAAAAAACAAAACGTATTTTTTGTTTGTTTTGAGAAATATTGATATTAAGGGTTAATATTAGGCGTATCGAGTTGTTCCTCAACATTTATTTTCACAGTTAGCCGTAGAACCCATGTCAGAAAATACTTTTTGAATTTACTTACATACTTTACAAGGAAAATTTGTTTATTGAACTATTCGCATAAAAAATAAGCTTAGGAAGCGTCCCCTACGAGAAAAAGTGTTTCAATTTCTTTAAAGGGTTTTTTAACATCCCTTACACATTTAAACAAGAAAATCGACGTTTCCAAATAATCTAGACCACAGGAGTTTTTTTATTATACTATTGGGACTGGAAATTAGAACCCAATAAATGTGAGAAATATACCCTAGCAGAGAAAGTCGTTGCAATTATTGTGAGGGTTGTTTAAACATTCTCTACATATTAAAACAAGAAAATCGACATTTATTATCAAACAAAATCACAGGAGATTGTTTTATTATACGTTTGGGTTCGAAAATCAATTTTGAAAATACGACCCCTTAAAAACATCCCGTAAAATAAATTGAGCGACTTTCCCTGCCAGAATATGTTTCTCACATGTATTGTAAATTGAATTTCAATCTTAAAGAGTATAATTATAAAAACTCCCGTGTTTTTTTTCTTCTAAATGTCGATTTTATTGTTTGAATGTTTAAGGGATGTTAAAAAAACCTGAAAACAAATTTAAACTCTTTTTATCTTGTAAAATATGCTTCTTGCACTTATTTTTAATTTATTTATTATCCGAATAGTTCAATAAAAAAAACTTCCTTGGTTTTGGTTCCTAAGAAATGTCGGTTTTCTTGCTTGAATGTTTAGGGGATGTTAAAACATCCCACGAATTTTCCCTATACAGAAAATCTAACAAAAAGTTTTGAAGAAGAACAACATTTTAATAGTAGCCGAATATTTTATTGACATACATTTCCAAATTGAAAGTTTGACCACTTTTTGAGTAAAATCTGTCCATTTATTCTATAATTGTCTTTCTAATTATTAATCTGCACGTTCGAAATTACAAAAACATAGTTAGAAATTTTAATAAAAAGCCATTTTCTGTACATTTGGTATAGGGTCCTTTTATCACAAATGTAGTTGCAGGTTATCTTCACGGCAGAATGACGGTATGACTATTCTGCCATGCAAAACAAGAAAACTGGTAACTACATTCTTCATGAAATTTGAGATATCAATATATTTACGATCGTGCAAACACCCTCTTTCATACGTTATATGATTTATAATAAAACAATGGCAATTAAGGTTTTAATAAACATTTGTATTTCACCCGCATCTGTAAAATTTCTAATCATATAAAATTGAAGACTAACTAGCAATACAGAAAGGCAAAAGCCTGTAACTACATGAGCTCCAACAGTGCCTCGTCATTTTTTTAAATAAGATACACTCTTTTTTTTCTTGGTTTACGAAAAATATATTTGCGCTTACATCAAAGTTCGACTCTGAACGTAGTTAAAGACTTTCTTCCTTTGCACAGCAGTATTGCGTAGATCGTAATAGTTCTAAGTTTTTTAACAACGTTAGAAATCTTAATTTTTATAGCGGAACTTGGAAACATTTTTGCCAAGGCGTGACATTTTTTGTAGCGTGACATTTTTTGTAGCGTGCCTTTGTATAGGGGTAAGTGAGATTAATAAGCGAGATACTGTTATAGTGGTATAGTAATCCGATAGCGGCATCGACTGGCCAAGAGGATTTCGTGCACTGTTTGAGAAGGTCTAAAGCACATCAAGATATTGTAGACAAGCGTCGGCGGGACGCGATAATGGCATCGAGCGAGCCCTTCGAGACTTTCGTGCATCACTGCAGATAATCCATCGGAATAATGAAAAGATGGTAGCAGCGATTTTATTAATATATTCAAGAACAGCAACTCATTGCATTGCATTGTTGGAAATTGCTTCGTAATCACCTCGTCGTTCTTCAACGATAAACCACGAAGTGTACTTTAGTCATTTGTGTCAAACTTGTAAAGTAATTTGTTCCTCGCATGATTGGACATTCAAGCTTGATTAAGTTGGCTCTCCAGATCTTTGAAACCTACTTCCAAACAGTTTTACACATTTATTTATTTTTACTTTATAGAATTTTGGTTTTTTGGAGAAAAATTTATCTCATCGAATTTGCAGGGATCACTAGGGTGGTCCTTATTACGTGGGGTAAACAATTTTTACTAAATTTTTACATCGCACCCCCTAGTTTCGTGACGTTAGATTAACAGAAGAGGCCCTGAAATTTTTCGCCCAATCGGATAATATTTAGAGGTCTTACAAGAGCATTGAATTTTCCCATGTATTTTATATGGGGAATATTAAGCAAAAGCTTCTGAGATAACTTCCTTATATTTTAATCAAATCTGACGTCTTGTATTCATTTTTTTAAATCACAAGTTCGATCGTTGGATTCTAATTCTTAGTTTTTTCCTAATTTTCAAGAATTTCGTAAATAAAGATAATTAATTTTCAAGTGTACACATAACGTTGTTACGTATCTTTTTTTTGGACTTCAAAGCAGATAAAAATTTTTGGTACATTTTTAGGTTAATCTAGCGCTTTTTACTGAAAATATTAATATAGATTTAAAAGAAGATTTACAATTTTTCAACAAGATGAAGTTCCTTTCACGTTTTTGTCCAGAAATCTGTTATTTCAAACAAAAAACTTTAGGTTTAAAAGGAGATATACAATTTGAAACAATTTTTTGTTAAGTTATATTAGTGTTTTTCGTCGAAAATGGGTGTTTTTAATCAACAATATCATAGGATTTTTCAAATTATAATCATTCTTCAGATCATTATTCAGTCGTTAAATTCACAATTTTGGTACCATTTTTGGATTTTTTGGTTCTTTATATCGGAGATCGGTACTTCAGATTGAAAGTCACTCGATTTGAAAGAAGGTTAAACATTTTCGAACAGTTTTAGGTTATGCTAGTGTTTTTCACCGGATGATGGTATATATTTCAATGAATATTTTTAATTTTGGAACAGTTTTTGTTATGTTCACATTTTTTACCGAAAATGTGTTATTTCAAACAACACACATGAGGTTCTTCTTTCATGTTAGTGATTTTTGTCTAAAATTGCTTCTATAATGGAAAATCATTAAATTACGACGAATATTTATAATATTTGAACAATAATTGGATTCTTCAAAAATTAAACATATTTGGAATAACTTTAGGTTATCTCAATGTATAAAATATTATATAATAATTCAGAAGATATATCAATTTTCATCAATTATCCTGAAAATTGTCTTTGCGCTTCTTTTATATGATTTTAGATAAGGCTGTGTCTAATCGTCCAGAAAAATTGGGGGAGTTGGAAAAGGGGATGGACTAATCGTCCCGAAAATTCGGGACGTTTAGATTATTGCTACTATCAAATATAAAAATTTGGCATTAATATCAATTTTATATTTTTATTTAAAAATCGCGTGAGACAAAGCAAAATCGCGTGCGTGTTTGTTATCTCGCATAATAAAATTTGCGGTTTCTTATAAAAGTGTTGCATTTACTAATTTTTGTTCATTACACTGGTATTTTTATTAGAAAAAAATGTCCCCTTTTTCCGATGGAAAATTACACTATTTTCCCTACATTTGAACTGCTAAACAACTGTGATCCCTGAACTTGTGACGAACTTCCGTAAAATATACGAGTTAAAGCAATATTAATATTTTATTTATTCAAGCTGAAGGCAGGCGAAGATGTGAAATATAAAAATTTAGCCAAGCAAGTAAAAAATTGACTTATCAGTCTATGTTTATTATAATAATGTTACAATATCTAGGAAATTAATTAATGCATAGACAGAAAATTTGATTGCAATATTCAGTGTGGTACTGAAGATAGAAATTCAAAACTTTCAAAACTTAAGCTTTATGTCTCTCTCAATTCAAATTTCTAAATTAGTATTTGAAGGGTTTGAATGGATTTAAATTAGAGTTTGAATATCAGAGAACCCAGAACGCAATGCATATATGACGCAATTTGTATCTCCGAACAGAACAACTATGAAACCTCATGTCATTCATAAAAATAATTTAAATCCCTTATTAAAAAACTGATCAGATGAACCATCTATTGCCCCGCTAAGTGAGTTTTAAAACACCCATCACTATTTGTGTCAAAGTAAGTTCTTAAATCGAACTTCCTTGCACTTGTGCAATTCCTGTTCTCTTGGCCGCACTATATTCGTTAGCTTCGAGGTCTGAATACTAAGTGGCAGTAGCTTGACTTTTTTCCCTCGGCTCGTTCTCAAGTTGACGTTTCACTGAAACCAGAAGGAGTGCGAATTAGGAAAGGAGCCCTCGAAACATACCCGGTCCCGAGGGAACGAGCATCCGCTGAAAACGGGATGGCACTCCGTTTCCTGATCGCCTGTCGCCTCGTCAGACCGCGTGGCACCCTTAACCCTGCATATGTTTGAATATGCCTCTGCGTACGTGTGTACATACATTCGTGAGTCGTTCTCGTATCGCATGACCCTTCCACCCTCTTTCGCTCATACAGGGTCGACAGTACAACGTTTTTCGAAATTCCAGACACTTGCGGAGCTTTACTCAATCTCTCGGCAGAGTGAAAGAATTTTATTGCATCATGTCTCTCAAATCCTTAAAACTCAAGTGAACTTTCAATTTCATGCATTTTAGGTATTCTTTATAAAGTTTATTTCATTAATTTAATGTTCTTTGAATATATATTTTTTTATTACTAAATGCTAAACTTATAGAATAGAAAATCTTGTTTTAAATAAAAATAAGTAAAAATGTCTACCGGCTCAGTGTCTACGAACCGCTAGCTTGTTTTCTTAGCTTTTAAATTATGTGTCAGTTAATTTGTTGGGTAAAGCAAAGAAGCTACTTTCCTCAGAATAGTAAGTCATGACTTATCTTATTCTATATCCAAGTTTACTCTTATTTATAGACTTCCACACTTCTTTCTCATCAAGAAATGAATAATTTGTGTGTCAACTAACACTGTAAAGGGCCGACTGAAATCTTACTCAACCGAAGAGAATTTTCTGGCAAGTAAGATCTCTAGGGACAAGAATTTTCTTGAGTGAAATAAAATCGACTTTCAACGGGGATAAAAGTCAGAGGGTAGGCCTAAGTGGCACTTTGAAATCCCCCATGGTATTTTAATTAAAACATATAGGCCATAACTTGAGACCCGTGAAGGGAAACCTAGTTCATCTAATTCCACCTACACCTAACATCCTCCATCCTACAGCCTAAATTCGAAATCTTATATCCATGAGGAATTTACGAAGCTAGGGTTCCTCCCTCTGATTTGAAACGTCATAAAGTAATCAATTGATCCCTGTTAGCTTCAGGGGACATAATGTTTTATGATGCAAAGTATAAGGTATGTTCTATAAAGCCTGTCTGCTTTCATAAGTCTTCTGCATATTTTGCGTTCCGCGCGAGCGCCTTAAATCTTGCAAAGTAGTTTCCTCGATCCCTACTGTGATTAGGCTTCTTTTTAGAAACTTTCCTTGCGTAAATTTCAAAGTTTTAACGAGCTGTCTGCCTTTCAGTTTCTTCCAGTGGCATTTCCGGTCCTTTATGGTCTAGGCTTTAGACGGCGAAGCGGTTTCATTAGTACGCTTATGATGAAACACAACTGTTGATTGCGAATATAAGAAATGTTCTGTTTTGTGGGAATTTAATGAAATTCGAGAATATTCTGGAAAAGGGATCATTTAATCTGACGAGAGAGTTCTAGACTGGCCTAAGAAATGGCTAATAGACACATTTGTTTTTCATAACTTAGTTCGCAAAAGACGTAATTAGGTAGATCTTTAGAGAATATTGTGCAGCAAAGCAGATTGTAAGGCAAAACACAGATGGTATCGCAGATGCAACTTTCCTAAATCAGAGAAGAAAACAAACTCTACTCCTAGTAGTCATTCAGAGGAAGATAAACAAGACAACAAATAAAAATTGTTTAGCAAGAAGGATTTGCTGGAGAAGGCTTTTGTGTTCTAGGATTCTACCAATCTGTTATGCTATCAAGGGACTTGTTAGCTCGAACCTAAACCACAGTGCAGTTAATCAATGCTGGCAACGTTACCCAGAAGGGGGATTAGTTCGTGGTCACTTTCGAACTAGCTTCAGATTTGTTTCTTTTTTATCTTCAAATCGAATTATAAGTTCTGTATTTTCTATACCATCTCTAGTCAGTTATAAATCAGCTTCATAAAAGTACAATTAGGGCTAATTGAATTAATTTGATGTAAATATAATAATGATGAGCATAGGGAACGAAAATTATGTAGGTGACATTCAAGTAGCTGTTGAGAAGATTGGAACCCTCAAATCTTTTCCCGAAGTCCAATCCAGATTTGATTACTTCCCCAGGCAATAGCCGATCGGCATACTAATCCATTGGGTTATTAACTTGTTAGCACGAAACCCAGGGCAGAAGCATGATCAATAGTGGTGATCTTGCCCGATAGGGAATATAGAAGCGTTAACTTTGATCTGGTTTCAGATTTATATCACATTCCCGGTGGCTGATTGTTCTTTGGTTTTTTCCATTTTGACGGTTTATTATATATCAAATAGCACTTACGGAGTATGGTGATGATTGCTATCAAATATTCAATGGTAGTCTTAACAGAGAGGTTAAAGGTGCCAAATAATATCACTATGACCCTAATGAGCATTCTTAATAATATAGTATTCATTTTTTAAAGCGATATCTTAATCATGTTACTAAGGAAAAGCGTTATAGTTTTGCTCAAAATTTTTATAGTACTTGAAATGAAGAACAACTTTATGATGGTAATGGATTCATAAAGACTATTTGAAAAGTATTCTAACTCAAAAGTAAATTTTTTCCATATAACTAAGATTAGTTTCATCATAATGGTTCAAAGAGGCAGGCTAATTATGAGGCTAAGGAATATTCTAGTCATGATTCAATGAATGTTCAAACTGTAATCTGATAAATCGACGAATGATGATTCCATTAGATATCCTAATAATAATTCAGAAGAATTGCCTCATCATAATTTGAAGTAATAAACTCATAATTAATGTAAAGGATGTTAATCATGATGATTAGGTAATGTCTGACGATGATACTAAGAGATATGATATCTATCACATATTATTATCTTATTTTTGTTAGACATTCATTATTAGCTCAATAAAATAAATATCAAATTGCCTTATTTATTATTATAATATTTATTTCCTAATATGAACTGAATAATGTGTATACATGTAAAATCGTCACCTTAAGCTTCAGCACCCTGATAATTATCAGAAATCACCATAAACTAATCACTATAAGCTACCGCCAATGTAACCGGAAATTTTTTTATCTAACTTTCGGACTGGTTAGGGTTTTCATGTTTTTGGGCCAGGTCGAGCTTTCGGGTCGGGGTGCGAACCTGAAATCCGGACCGACCCGTCATATTCGGGGTTTTAATAATTTTGCACACCCCTAAAAGGCAATACTATTATAGTGATTCTACAATATTCACATGCATGATTCTCAAGAACAGCCTGATAATAATCAAAGTAATGATAACGGAATCAATAAAATGCTGTTCCTGAAGAAGAGCTAACGTATAGTGTCAGGAATATCTTAATAAGAATCGTATATCCTGATCATCATTTCAAGGTATTATACGGATACATTCATACAAAGAGCTATCTATACAAAGAATACACACACACAATCCCATTGAAGACGCTCCAACTTCACGTCGATCAACTGAATGCGTGTGAAAGTGCTCAGAAGTTCAGGGCTCTACTTCATAAACGAAATGAAAAAAGAATTCTGAAATTTTTTCAAAATCTTCGTATTGTGCCCTTCTATCGTGTCTCAGTTTTTGAAAAAAAATTGTCTTATAGACCTTAGTTGCATAAGATGAGATTTTTGATTTTACTTATCTCAACTTCGAAATGGTCAGCCCTTTTCTAATTGCACCAAACTTTAGATAACACTTTAACAAATCTATAGTCCCAATTTGAAAAAAAAAATCATCAGAAAATAATCTTCTGCGTATAATACCTTAAGGAAAAATTTACTCATCCTGTGGAAAATTTTACTTTTTCTAAAGAAAATCCTGTTTCTTGTGATCCCTCTGCTAAATAAATAATAATCATGTTAAGAAAAGTCGTAATCATAATTTTAAAAGATTAATTGATCATGTTACTAAGAAACTGGCCAATAATAATCAGAAATATCCAAATGAGGATATGAAGAAATATTATTCCGAGATTTATAAAAAATACCCTAAACATTTTTCTGAGGTAAATATTAATGATGATTGCAATCTTAACATTGTCTTAACATGGTGCCCGGATGTTTAGTGAAAGAACGGAATATCTGAACGAAGATTCTAAGGAATATTCGAATTAAGATCGCAGTAAACAGTTTTTTATAACTATTGAAATAAATAATAAATGATAAATAGGAAAGATTCTAAGGGATTTTAATGACATGAATGTCACTATAATAATGATTCTAAGATGTATATCTTATGATGATAAACATTTTGATCATGTTTCATAGGAAGAAACTAATAATTATGATAATGATGATAAACTGATGTGATTAAAAATTTCCTAAAAATTATCTTGAGGAACATCTTGGTGATTACCTCGAAGCACATTCTACTGATGTTTCTAATGGATATCATTAGAATTTCGAAGTAATCATAAGAATAATTCTGATGCTAAGGAATACCTGGATGTTGATGACTGACTTAACATTGGTTAAAATATTATGAACGGTAACATAGATCTTGATCATAGTCATTTATAATTGCCTAATTATGAACCCAAGGAATATTCTAAAATCAATTTCAAGACTAATAATCACATTATGATTATGCGATGCTCTCAATCGCGATTCAAAAGAATAGCCTAGTAATTTTGAACAATGGTCAACGATAATGTAATTAATAAACCTAGTAATAAGGACTAGCCTGTGGGAGATCTTCAGTAATATTCAGATGAGTGATACCTAATGATCATAATGAAGATCCTCAAGAATATTAATGATGTTTAGAAGTACCCTGATGATGATGAGTATCTTAATGACCTTAGATGTCAGACTAATATTTATGCGGAGGATGAAAGAAGAATAAAAGTTGTAAACGATGATTCAACAATGATTTTTGGAAACAGCGTATCAACTACGAAGACCTGATGATGATCCGATAGGAAAGCCTACGCTATATAATAGAGAACCTAACTTTATATACACAATGCTAATTGATAATCCTCACAAGGTACAACCATGATTAATGATCTACTTCCACAGTTAAATAAATTATACCCATTTCGCTCTAGATTAATAATTCCTACTGGTGAGCTGATGCTGCATATGCGAGAATTACCTTTGAAACAACCCGGAATTATCTGTTCATTGTCTTTTTCCCAAAATCTTATTTATCAAATCTCTGCAGATGTTCTTCACCAGAAGTCTTATTTTCTTTGTTTTCCTTAAAATTAAAAGACTTGTCTACTTACTGTCTTTGACGGATAGGGCCCCAATAATCCAAAGTGGTAAAAACGGAATAATCAGAATGTTGAAGTGACCAGAACTGGTACACCATCGTAGATTCCTCGCGCACAGCCCGAGATGAATCATGATCTTTCGATTATGTACAACTTCTTCACGATCATATTACCACTTATCCCCCCAAACACTCATCCCCCAATAGAACATCAACAGTCCTTTAATCTTTAGTTCTCCATCCTCACTTTTTTTTATCTCCCAAAAATCGAAGACCAAAGATCATTAAACAACAACACACACACTAAAGGATTTCTTCCTTCCCGAGAGACCCAAAGCTCCTCAGACTTTTTGGTCCATGAGCACCGGTATTCTCTCACTTCCGGTGGACCCGCACTAGTTGGATTATCCCCGCACTAGTGAGATTTCCCCCACACTAGTTGTACATCCTCAGCACTATTTTTCACAACACTGATACTTTTCCCCCACCGGCATAAAAAAATCTACCACCATCCCCGGTGTTTTGCATCTTGTTCCAGAAAAAAAAAAAAAATTTCGGGAATCTTGAGCAATAAAAAAAAAAAATTGGTCACTCACTCACACTTTCTTTCGCACTCTTTCACACTTCCTCTCTCTCTTTCACTCGGACCCTCAAATTCGCGCGCGCGTTTGCACCGAAAAGAGAGCCTAATAACGTGGTGCAGCCGCCATCGGCGAGATTTCGCTCTCTCTGCCGTGTCGTCACGTCGATCGAAAAGAGCCCGATTGTACGTGCGCGCGCGCACCTGTTTTACTTCGCATGCGTATTGAACCGGTGGTGGAAAGTACAAATGTGTGAGGAAGTATGTGCATGTGTTTATAAAGAGATGTGTATTGTGAGTGACTTGTATGCATTTGTGTGTACTGTGTACGTTGCGGGACACTAGCCACTGACGACGTGTCGCGGTGGACATACTTTGAAAAAAAAAACTTTGGTCGCCACTACGGGTCATTACTTTCTTGAGCGCGTGAGGAGATGCACGTCAGGAGGTCCCTGGCGACAGATTCTGTTACGAAAGTCCTTTATTAAAAGGATTAAAGTTGAGCTTATGTAGAAGGAAGAAAAAAAGCGCAAGAGTGGTGTACTCGATGATGCTGAGTGCCGATTCTTTCATCCTCTTTTTTTCGCAGTTTCCTCACACGCACTCGAAGCTACAGTCTGCACCCTCGCTCGAGAGTCTGATCTACTTGGGATAATATCTTTTTGCAGTGAAAAGGCGAACGTGATGTGAGAGAGTGTCTCGAACTGAAATTGGTTTTTAAATTTTTTCTTCCCACTTTCAAAGAGGTGTTCAGGTTTAAGGAGAGACACTTTGTGTTCCAGAGTTTTAAGGGAGGGTATTAGTACAAAGGGTTCATGTTCACTTTCTTTTTTTTTTAGAGAATACATTATGATCGGCAAGTTTTTTATGGAGGAGATTGAAACATAATACAATGAAAAAAATTTGTATTTAAACATGCGATATTAATCCTTGCTCTAGATACAAATATTGTTTGAAAGGAACCAACGATATTGGTAAAATGATTAAAGCAGCAATTTACAGAACAGGTTATTTAAACTATTATTAGTAGGTAATTTGAAGTTCGAGATTTATAATTGGTTTATCAGTTTACCTTACAATTAAGCACATTATAAAGACCTATTTTAAATTAAAATAAGTGGAAATAATAACAGCCGTTTCGGTTTTGTATGACATCTAAAACTCATGACGTCACATAGCTAAGTCCAAGATATGAAAATCCTTAAATCTAGGTTACATTTGGCGGATTCAAAAAAAATTACTATATTCAGATATATTTTAATCTTATTAATTTGATTTTTGAGTATTATCCTACTTGAACTATAAATATTTTCCGTATAGGGTTGCTCAGACGAAAAAGAATTGAATATTTTCTATTTCTTAAATTAAAGCCTGGTTAAGTCTAAACAATATGGGATTGTGAATATTATTTATTATAAAGTTAACTATCCATTTTATAAAAAGTTTTCCGGAATATAGGAGTCTAATTTAATACGAAATTTTATCAAACCAGAATAATTATTTTTTAAATGAAAGTTTTCGCTTTCTAAACTAATTGGGATTGGAAATCGGATTATTCAATCAGAAAAGAGGAACAAAATATAGCCGTGCAAATATATTCTAAGTCTGAATTATATTTCAATAAATTCTTTATCTAACTATAATTTATGATCCTACTAATCAGCAGATTACGCAAATATATAGACCGCAGCCAATACCACGTAAGCTATATTACAAATCTGGATCCACAGATATTAAATTTGTGTTTTTTTATTTTTGAGAAAGGTTTTCAAAAAGTGTTTATTCAATAACAATAGAAAATTCTTTTATTTACTTTCATTAAACATCAAGTTGAAAAAATGGTAAAATTAGCAATATTGTTGCTTTATTAATACATAATTGATTCAAAATTATTGATATTAGTATGTAATCGATAAATAAACAATAGATAAGCATTAATTGATACCATATTATAAATTAATGATTTCTTATTAACAATTCTATTATTATAAACAATGGTAGGTGATTTTTGAATGCTAATGATACTTTAGGGAACTATATTGCCATTTCATGAGAAGTGTGATTTTTGTAAACAAATTTTATAAAAAAAAGGATGGTTTAATCAATTTTTAAGAGTTTCAGGAACTTTTCGTTAAATATGCTTTGTTGGGCTTGCCAATATTACATTAATAGAGTTCGATATCATTATAGGATAAATATCAAAAGGATCTTAGTTTTGTTTGATCAATAGTTCCTGAGCTTGTGGGTCCAGTTTTGATTCTGATTTTATTGTGAAATTTATTTCTGATCTAGTGAAAGGAATCTCACAACAAAAGTAAAATTGAAACTAGGCTGAGAAGTAATGTTGGCCAGGCGAACAAAGCAGGCTTAAAAGAAAAATATGTGAAAGTCTTAAAAATTGCTTAAATTGTGCATTTGTTATTAAAATTTGTTTATAACAATTACACTTGTCATGAAATTGCAATATAGTTTACTAAAGTATCACTAGTAAGTCTAACAAAGTAAGTTAAAGAAAAGGCTGTGTCTAATCATCCCGAAAAATTGAGGGATTTGGAAAATGGGTTGGACTAGTCGTCTCAAATTTTCGGGATGACTAGCCGAGCCTATGAAAAATACTTCACTACTCATCCCGCATTTCAGGAAGACGAGACACTTCGTTAAAGAAAAGTAACTAAAACTCTTAAAAATTGCTTAAACTGCGTATTTATTTAGAAAATTCGTTTGTAACAATACGAAGTATATTTATTTTTGGTTTTTTAATGTTTGAGTGTTATTTTAAATTCAACTGAAAACGAAAGTAATTTAATAAATATCCAAAACCATTCAAAAATCATCTACCGTTGTTCATAATAATACAGTTGTTAATGACGAATTCACATAGCTTTAATTTCTAAAAAATCGATTTAAAATTGATTAGAAATTGTAGCTGGAATCGTTTTTTTAACATTTTTTCGTCATTTTGCAACACTGTGCGTCTGAAAGTTCGACCTTTGAGGCCTGCACAGCCCGAGTTATTGCGTATTGCAATAAATTTCACAAATTTTGTCCAATTTCACACATTTCTACAAACTTAATAATTTTGCGCAAATACCCATCACTTCTAAAATTTCATTAGCTCGGGCTACTGAACTCAAAGTCGTCGCCCATTGGACAATCTTTTGAAAGAAGAACCTAAATTCGTTTTCTTCTTTAGGGAGGAAAAGTAATGACGTAGCAGAAAGTAAAGAGGCCTGAAATTACGACCTTGAAGTTTGCCACAGATATGGGTTTGAAACTTTTGACATCAATTATAAAAAAACTAAGAGTCATATTGAAAAACTAAAAACACCTCTAGATTCTTCTCCGAAATATCCAGGTGCGGAATTTTTTTCGTTTAAACAATTTGTCAAACAATTACACTATTTTGTTATGTTTGCGCAATTGTTATAAAGAAACTAAGCGTCGGATCGAAAAACAGACGACACTATTGCATTCGCCTTGAAAATATGTAAATTCATTCGCTTAAAGATATAAATCATTTCATATAACATCAAAATTCAAATTTTGATTATTTCAAAGTTGTGAATGTTCCAAAAGGTAACTTCTTAAATTCAATCTCTTTCAAATGAAAATCTATATTTAGATGGGTTGAAAGTGTTTAATTTGAATTTGGAATGTCAGCAATCTTATTTTATATTATCATTATTCATTTGTAACGCAATGCATCCATATATCCCGCTTATATTATTTCTGGTATGTAACATTCTTTATTAAAGCACTAGATATTTTCTACTTGGACAAAGAGCAATGCTATTTTATAAACAAGAGAACAGTCGCAAAGAGAATTCTTAGCAATTTTCTTGAGTTTGTCAGAAAGTAGTACGATGTAGAATATTAAATATTAATCAAATAATTCATCGTCAAACACAAACAAAAGTATATTTTATGCAGGAGAGCAATTTTCATTGTATACGAATGCTACCCTCGTTATTATCTTTAACTGTACTCTGTTTTTCATCGTACAAAAATTGATTCTTTGGCAAGGAAAATAAATAAAGATAATAATCCTAAAAATCATAATAATACAATTTTTATTAAATCCTTTCATTTGTAAAATGGTTCTCCATAAAGAATTATGGTGCAAAAAAGTCTTATCTATCTCGGGAATGATACAATATCAGAGATGGAAGGAAACTCATTCAGAGGAAGAAAATTTCAGAGGGTATATTTTCGATCTTCATTTATCTCGCGCAAAGCTATTTTCATACAAAGTTCTTCATTCTCTCAAGATTTGTAGGATTTTTGATTGATAATATATAACGTTAAAGTTGAAAAAATTAATTTTGTATACTTTTATCAAACAACTTAATATTAGAAATTTGATACCAATAGATGCTGATGTTTGAAAGTTTTAAATATCTAGGAATTTATTATCCTTATATATGCGACAAGGATTATTTGAATTTATATGCTGCCAATAGACAAATATAACAATAAGATAGCTAGAAAACTTCATATATATTTCCATACTATATATATTTCTTAAATTGAAAATGCATCGCAGCGAACGACATTGTCGTCGACGTCTGCAGCCAGTGGAAATGGAAAATGCGTCAACTTCTATTATTCTTTTCAGCGTTCGTATACTCTTGGTGGTTCCCTAAAGTAGAATCGACTTTTAAAATCTTTGATGTTGATAAACACCTCTACTTGGATAAAACTTCACACAGAGTGAAACTTTTCTGAAACGATTCCATATTGTGAAAATTACTTCGCGTAATTATATATCATTCTCTAAAAAAATAGGTGTATCAATATTTGCATTAAATTAGTTAAATTGAAATAACTATATGTTAAAACCAAAACTTACCAATAAATTTCACTTTAAAAGTGACACTACAATATAAAATTTGTAAGCGTTCGTTATTTTGACATTTTCGAAGCTTAAAAATGCTGAACTTTAAAAAAAATATTTACGACTTGATCAGTAAGTTTGGAATTATTGTCATTTTTTTGGTAAGAAAATGAAATAAAAAATATTTCAAAATCCAAATCTAGTAGTATCGAGTAACGTAAGTTAATTTTAACTAAATCA
The DNA here is from genome assembly GCA_932074435.1 of Andricus kollari. Lineage (NCBI taxonomy): Eukaryota > Metazoa > Arthropoda > Insecta > Hymenoptera > Cynipidae > Andricus > Andricus kollari. The sequence continues at coordinate 1,499 of CAKNWW010346989.1, read as the reverse complement.
TAACATACGAATAGCGATTTATGAGCGATTTTTAATTTCCATTCCCATCCCCTTTTACCTTTCCGCTAATCAAATTCGTAATATCATGGTTGCTACAAAGTCTCAATTTCGAAATTTCCTAACCGTTCTAGAATTTTTCTTTTAGGTATAAAAACAAGCTTGTACCTAGAGAATCAATAATATTGATGTAAAAAAATTATTTTAAAATATAGGTATTTTTAACAGTTTCAGTGAACAAAACATGGAAGAACTACATTTTCAGTTCAAATATATTAATTTTCACCCAAAGTAATTGATCTTCGATAAAAAAATGAAATCTCAACAAAAAATGTAAGAATTGATATATCCACTAAAAAATATTTTAATTTCCAATCAAAAACAGTGAAATTAAACCAAAAAATACGGAATTTCAAAAAATTAGTTGAATCCTCAACCAAAAACCGACCAATTTTCAAACCAAAAAGAGGAATTCTTAACAAAAGAGTTGATTTTTCAACCAAGTGAGATTTGTTGCTCAAGAAAGAAACAAACCTTTTAACAATATAGATCAATTTTCAACCAAGAAGATACATTTTAAACAAACAATAAAATATTTTAATTCTCATTTGGAAAAAAAGTTGTTAACTAAACAAATTAATTTTCAACGAAAACATTTAAATTTGTCCAAAAAAGATCAATTTTCGATCAAAAGTGGAAAAGTTAAATTTTTAGTTAAAAATAATAATTTTTAATTAAAAAAAAACAATTAATTTTCAACCAAAGAAATGAATTTTCAACTATTGAGATGAATCAGGCACCAAGAAGATTAAGATTCTACCATAAAAAACCAGTCATGGAATATTTAAATTTTCAGTTTAAAAATGATTTTAAAAAAAACTCAACAAAATCGTTTAATTTTCAAAAAAAAAAGTTAAATAAAATAATGAATCTTCAACCAAACAAATTAATTTTCAACAAAACACTTTAATTTTTAACACAAAAGATGAATTTTCTACCTAAAAAAGAAAAAATTTTAACAAAATAGATAATATTTTAACTAAAAAAAAAAAAACACATTTTTAACTAAGAATAGAATATTTTAATTCTTAATTAGAAAAAACATTTCCACCAAATAGATAAATTTTTAAGCAAAAAGATTAAATTTCTATAAAGAGAGATACATTTACGACAAAAATTGGAATCGTTAAACTTTCTATTAAAACTTTAATTTTGAATAAGAAAAAATAATTTTCATCTGAAGAAAATAATTTTTAGCCAAAAGGATAAATTTGTAACCAAATCTTTAAGTTTTAAAAGGAATTTCCAACCTAATAGTTGAACTTTCAACCAAAAAAATGAATTTCCAGCCAAAGAAATGTATTAGTCACCAAGAAGATTAATATTCTATCACCAAAGACAAAGTTGCAACAAAATACAGAAATTTTCAACCAAAGAGTTAAATTTTCAACTCAAGACGATACATTTTTAATCAATCATGGAATACTTAAATTCTCAGTTAA
>CAKNWW010346988.1:0-10184 GCA_932074435.1 Andricus kollari | reverse complement strand
AGTGAAATTTGGTTTAAAGCAATAGGAAAAAAGTTACAAATGTTTGAAAGTAAGGCCTTTCTTAAAAAACCAAAAATCGTACCCCCTCCACTTTGATAAATAATTATCAAAATTAATTAATTTTTGGTGTGAGGAGTACTATCTGATAGGACTACAATTGGGCTAATTTTTAGCCCGATCGGCCAAATTGGGAAACGAAATGGTATAGGAATCTATGTGGGAACCCATATAGGAAGATATGTGGCAACCTATACGGGAATCCATATAGAATCCTAGATATATGGTAGTACAGATACGTGACATGTTTTTTGCGGGGTCCTAAATCCTATCATTGTAAAGTCGTTTGGTTTAATTCAGATTAGAAGTGGTGGGTCGTATGCTACCTTTTTTGAAGACGTGGCATTTGGGAGGTACTGTTCAGAGTTTTTGGACGCATGGATGGGTACAATTTTAAGTAGCGCGAGTGAAAATTGATTTATTTTCCGAACACATCGAATATTATTTCACTTACCTAAATAATCATCAGTTGCAACCACCATTACTTGCGGCAAAACAGCACAAAGTATAGGGAAACTGACATTGAATATTCCTCCCATTTTTAAAAGAAACTGTTCTGGCCTGTGTACTGAATAAATTTTGAAAAACTAATCCGATGAGGTTGTGCCTTGGCACGTGTTTTTAGGGACAACAAAAATTTATTTCGTTAACCAGCATTTTTTGACCAACGGTTCTGGTTTTAACCACGAAAAAATTAAAAAATTTCATTTGAGGTCAAAATATGCAATATACGAAAAAACGTAAATAAAAAAAAGGTGCACTTAAAAAGGATCTACAAATTTTCCATAAATCATGTTTTCATAAGACGCGTAGTTTTTGTTTTAATCGTAAAAAATAACATTAAAAATGAAAAAAATTAAGTTTTTGGACAAACGACGCAAAGTACGAAAAAAACTAATCAACAAGAGTTGTTCATTCAAAAAACATCTACAAATTTGTTAGCAATCATTTTTTTATAGGTCGCGTAGTTTTTGTTTTAATCGTAAAAAAAACATACACAATAAGAGAATTAAATTTTGGGCAAAACAACACAAGGTACGAAAAAAATTAATAAACAAAAGTTGTTCGCCTTAAGAGATCAACAAATTTGTTATGAATTTTTTTTGACAGGATGTGTATTTTGTGTTTAGTTCGTAAAAAATAACATCGAAACTAAACAGCTTGAGTTTTTGAAAAAATTACAGAAGGTGCAAAAAGATGTTTAATAGCAAAGTTGTATTTTTTCATAGAATACTTTAAAATTGTTAATCTAATGTTTTTTTAACTTGGCCACTTTAAAATTCCAATTCTATAAAATGTAAGCGCTTTGAATCAAAAAAAGGATTTGAATTACTTTGCTTTTAACAAAGCCTCAAACTGAAGTTTTTTTTATTTCTCTGTTTCTATATTTCAATTAGGGTAGTTCAAAAAAAAAAAAAATTTTCAAAAGGCAGAATTTTTCATGAAGAGTGGCATTTTATTTTTCAAAACCCAACTTGGAGGATCCCCAAATACTTCTTTTTTTTTAATTTTGTCATAATTCTGAGAGATTTCTTTCACTCAAGAGTATACTGCATGTTACAGTCGGCCTTTTTAAATGAATTTTTAGTTCTTGCACACCACGATATTATTTTTTGTATGTTTGCAAGGGAATGGCAAGTTTTTTCAATAAAAACTGAAGCAATTTCTGATACATCCTAAATTTTTTTCAAAAATGTGTAGTTAGCAAAATAAAAGTAAACTGTTTTTGAAAATTTAAGAAAGTACTAACTTGCGCATAATTTAAAAAAATTGTAAATTTTATATTATTATTGACTACCAAAAACTGTATACTTGGAAAAAATTCAAAATAATTTGTTGACCTTTAGGAAATTTTTCTCAGTTTCCCGGAATTGGAATTTGCAAATCTATACATTACTGAGCAGAAGGTACTATTTGATCCCTCCATTATCTGAACTGGTACTCCAGTGTAATCCATGCATCCAGTGTAATCCACATGTAATCTAGATGATTCAAAGTAATTTTGGTTCGAAATTCCAATCTTTTTTTAATTATTATCTTTGGTTGGATGATTCATATTTTTGCTTAAAAATGCAATTGTTCGTTCGAAAATTACTCTTTTTTACATCCTCATCTGCGAAGTTGATAGATTTGTGTAAAATTTGACCCTCCTCATCTTCGTTTTTGTCAAATGTGTACGTTTTGAGACCCTCCGAGCCCGAAAAAAAGGTTTTCGAGTATTTTTCTGTTTGGCTGCATTTGTGTGCGTGTGTGTTTTTGTAGATGTTTAATCTGCAGCGATTTTAGATGAAAATTCAAAAAATGAGATCATTTTCAAAATTTGTGAGAACACTTTTTTCAAGATTTGAAAATTCTATGTACGGCTTTTCGTAGTGCACAAAAACATCAACAATTTATTATAATGACTTTTTCGATAAAATAAAAACTACTAGAGTTATAGCATTTACAAAATTCAAAAAAAAAAAAATAATGAATATTTAAGTCAAACAATGCACGATATGAAAAAAAGTAAATAGAAGAAGAAAACGTTGCTTTTTGAACACCCTGCAATATTTCAATAAAAACTTTTTGAATTTTCTTGAAAAATCAAAAACAAATCTTAATCGCGCAAAAAAATAATGAAAAATAAAGAACTCATTTTTCGGTCAAACTACGCAAGATACGAAAAAATATGAAAGGAATTAAAAATAGAAAAATTAATAATTTTAGACGAACAACACATGCTACGATAAAAATGCATAGACAAAATTTGTTCACCCAAAAAGAGCTACAAATTTATAGTTAGTCATTTTTTGATAGGACTCGTAGTTTTTATTTTAATAGTCGAAAATAAAAATAAAATTTTTGGACAAACGACACAAGTTTGTGTCAGTTAAATTTACAAAAAATATGACGTCATTCCAATTAAAACTATTATTTTCATTTTAAGCATTTGAAAATATAAATTCACCCTCTGATACTTCTTCAGTCGATGAATAGGACTTCTTTCAAATTTCAATTATTTTGAAAACTTTAAGCAATTGAAAATATGATTTTATCCAAGGCTAAATATTTTTTAAGCAAAAATTACAATTTTAATCAATATTTTGGCTCCTTTCTTAATGGGTGTGTGTTTTTTTAAAATAATATAGCCTCACTCTTCATCGAAAGTAATTTTTTCAATAGGATAATAAACAATACAAATTACGAAAATTTAGAAATTTCTTTAAGTTAGCTGTCAGTTACATTTTCAAAGAATGTAACCGCCTTCTAATTGTTACTATTATTGCAATCTTGAAAAATTGAAAATATGAATTCATCCTGCGCTATTTTTTGTTAGAAAACATTAAAAAATGAATTATTTTTTGAATTTAAAGAAGTTTAGAAAATTAAAGAAAGTGTTCATTCTTGGCTCATTGATCTTTAAAGAAAACGGAGTCAACTAAGAAAAACTTTCCGATTAATTTTTTTTATGATGCTTGGGAAATTCTCAAAAATTGTTAAGTATTTAATTGATTTTCATGAATAATATTCAGAGATTAGCCACTTTTCAACGAATATACTTTTGGCTTTTTTTCGGCAAATAGACTTTTGGCTATTTTTCGGAGAATAGGCTTTATGCTATTTTTTAACGAAAATGCTCAATTTTTTACAGAATTAACTATGAATATCTTTCTGATGACTTTTTTGTATGAGGTTTTGCAAATTTTCAATAATTATCTGTAAACATATTCAGAGCTTGGCTATTATTCAAGGAATAGGCACAATTTGTTTACGGATTCAACTAAGAATGTCTTTCCGATGACTCTTTTCTATATTGAATTGCAAATTTATAAAATTCAATAATAATATTTAAAGAATTTTTATACAAAAATATAGAGTGTGGCTATTTTTCAACAAGTAGGCGCAATTTGTTGACAGAATTAACTAAGAATATCTTTCCAACGACTTTTTTGCATGATGCTTTGCAAGTTTCTAAGAATTATTAATTATTTAACAAATTTTCATAAAGAAATTAGAAGTTTAAACATTTTTCAACGAATAGGATCAATTAGTTTAGGGAATCAAGAAAGAGCGTATGTCCAATAACTCTTTTCTACGATGCTTTGTAAATATACAATAATTATTAAGTACACAGGACCACAAAATCTAAACGCTTGCAACACGGATAAGACTAGGTGGGCCTTATAATTTCGCCGTCACTGAATTCGAATCCGTTGTCCGTTTGGTCTGATCAGGTCAGGGTCAAGATCAGTTCGAGGTCAAGCTTACAAAATTCATCGCTAACCAATTAAGTCAGGGTACCCATAGGTTTTCGGGGTCGCTGAATTCAAATACGGTATCCGTTTGGTTTGACCTTGAAGTGACCTTGGCCCTGACCTGATGGGACCAAACGAAAAACAATGGTTTAGATTGCGTGGTCCTGTGTTATTTAAACAATTTTAATCAAAAAATTAGGAGTTCGGATATTTTTCAACGAATAGACTGAATTTTTTCAGAATTAAATAAGAATATCTTTCTAATAACTTTTTTTCATAATGCTCTGCAAATTTCCACGAATTAATTATTACGTAAACAATTTTGATAAACAAATCAAGAGTTGGACATTTTTCAACGAATAGGGTTAATTTGTTCACAGAATCAACAAATAATGTATTTCCAATAAGTCTTTCGTACGTTACTTTTCAAATTTACAATAATTATTAATTAGTTTGACATTTTTTTTTTATATTCAGAGTTTGGCTATTGTTTAAGAAATAGACATAATTTGTTTACGGAGTCAACTAAGATTATCTTTCCGATGACTATTTTCTATATTGCTTTGTAAATTTACAAGAATAAATAATAACACAGGGCCAAAAATTTAAATCAAAAAGTCCTCCGAACAAACCAAGTGGAATATACGTTTTCAGGTGCGCTGGTCACGAATCCGTGGTCCCCCTGGCCCCTACACGTCAGGATCAAGGTAATTTGAAGGTCAACTTCACTTATTCGAAAGATATCATCTTTTTGACCTCAGATTCTGAAAGAACGTGAAATTTTACGTTTGGATATATTTTTACCCACGGGTTCTAGTGACCTCTAGAGGTCACATGAAGGTCAAAAGCATTCTTTAGAATTTCTGAACCTAGTAGCTTCTCATTGGATGGGAATGAGAATGCTAATGCAATTTCATCTGTATCCGGTTACCAAGACGAGATGATTTTGAAACATAAAGAATAATTTTTTACCAAAACTACGTTTTTTTCAAGAAAAGAGATGAATTTTCAACTAAAAAAGACAACCTTTCAACCAAATAGTTTAACTTATAGATGAAAAAATTAATTTTCGACAGAAAAAATTTCTACAAAAAAAGACAAACAAATTTTTCAGCCAAAGTGATAAATTTATCAATTACTGGAGTAGATAAATTTTAAGTCAACCAAAAAGATGAATTTCCAAACAACAAAATTAATTTTTAATACAAAAAGTTTAATTTTCTACCAAAATAGACGATTTTTCAACAAAATACATGCATTTTTAACGAAATGTTTGATTTCTTAACAAAAAATATTAGTTTCAACGTAAAAATTCAATTTTTCAGTTTCAATTTTCGGTTAAAAAACTTAGTTTTCAACCAAGCTTATAAATTTTTAACTAAAATGGTGAATCATTGACTGGAATAGTTTAATTTTCAACTAAAAATTGTAATTTTTCAACCTGAAATTAGATGGTTCAATTAAAATTTTTTTATTATGTTCAACTAAAGAGATCAATTTTTAACTACAATCTTAGAATCATTCATCATTTCAATTAAAAATTTATCTCATTGGTTAAAAAATGAGCTATTTTGTTGAAAATTCGTTTTTTCTTTAACAGAAAATTAATTTCTTTTTTCGAACTGAAAATGTAACTATTCCAATTGAATATTCTAACGTTCTGGTTAAAAATTCATCTCTTCAGTTGAACATAATAAAAAATTTCAAATTGAACCATCCAATTTCAGGTTGAAAAATTGCCATTTCTAGTCGAAAATTGTACAATTTTTAGTTCAAAATTGAACTAATCCAGTAAATAATTCTCCAGTTTAGTTGAAAATGTATAAGCTTAGTTGAAAATTAATTTTTTCAACCGAAAATCCAAACTGAAAAATTGAATTTTCATTTTTGAAAATTGATATTTTTGGTTAAAAAATCAAATATGTCGTTGAAAATTCGTGGATTTTGTTGAAAAATCGTCTTTTTTGGTAGAAAATAAATCTTTTTGTATAAAAATTAATTTTCTTGTTTGGGAATTCATCTTTTTGGTTAAAAATTCAAGTATTCCAGTTAAAAATGTACAATTTTAGTTGAATATCATCTTTTTGGTTAAAAATACAACTACTTGGTTGAAAGATAAACTCTTCTGTTAAAAATTCATCTATTTGACTTAAAATTGATCTACTCCAGTTGTAGATTCATCTATTGAACAATTAAAACTCAAAAGCGTGTGAATTTTAAATTTTTTGATAAAAAATCATAGGTTGATCAACTGTGAACATAAATAAATAATATTCAAAAATAAACAGTTATTCGAGTGAAAGAAGTTTTACACTAACTTTAAACAATACATTTATTAACCAATAAATTGAAGAATACATTTTTCAAAAACAACTTACAGATTTTAACGATGAAAATTGAATTTTGTTACTTCAAAAGCCCCAGTAGTTAAACATTTTTAAATGTCCGACTTCAACTTTATAAACTACTTTCAATTTTTAAATAATTTCTAATCAAAAGATTTATTATTAAACTCTTTTTTTAATTTTAAATCCTATTACAATTTTTTGAATCTAAAATAGTCCATTTATGATACATTCAATTTGAAATTTTTCAATTAAAAAAAGAATACTTTTTAATATTTAGCTATATTTTTCTGTTCATTGAAAATTAGGAATTATAAATCATATATTTAGAAAGAAACAAATTGTAATTACATTTTTCCAATAGAAAACCTTGAATCGCTAAAATTTCAGAGTGCTAAAGTTGAACCTTGAGCTTTACAATTTCAATAATTTTACTTAAAAAAATTTGCATTTGCATGTGAAAATGTTGAATGTTAATTTATACATAAAAATATACCGATTATTGATTTGAAATGATTTTAAATTTAAATAATTTAAGTTAACAGAATTTATGTATAAAACACTTTTCAGTTTTACAATTCTAATTTTAAAAGAACGCTGTGGCTATTCGTAATAAAATTTCGGTACAATTAGCCAGATTTTTTTCGGTAGGTGTAGACAATTCCTTACAAGAAACGGAAGAGATATTAGTACTCAATTTTCTTCCTAATTAGAAGTGGAGCTTCTTTCAAATTTGTATTGAGTTGAAGGCTGGTAAATTTCGTATCATCAACATTTTTATTGACTGTCGGACGAGGAAATTTTTGTTTTTAATATTTTATGAATTCGAGGAAGGATAATGTTAAATTTTTTAATAATTTTTATTAATTTTTTGCGTATAAATTATTGTGCGTTTGAATTAAAAACTTCGGAATTAAAAATGTTGTAAGCTTCGATGGTTAAAGTTTAAAATTCAAAAGAGTTGTACTTCGAATGCTTTAATATGCAGTTCAGTTTTGACGTCTCTAGTGCTTTCTTTTTACCTTATTTATGTGTAATTCCTCTCCTAATATATGCGAAAATCTCTTCAAAAATTTGCAATCTATATTTCGTTTGAACTTAATAGCATACGAAAGTAAACCTTATATTATTTATTTAATAAAAATTTACATTACTTTGCGTTAATATATAGTATACTAGTATAAACATAATACAATCCTTAATTATATAAATTATTGCTTATCAGAATTTTCAATTTTGGAATTGAGATTTCACACAACACTTTTGTATTTTGTATAGCTAAATTTTGTTATAAATTCTGAAATAACTGTGAACTTTATCTAAACGTAGTAATGTTCTCTATGTACCGAACTAATTGGGTAAATTTTTATGAATAAATTTTCTGCGTATATTGTAATTCACTACCAATACAGAAAAAACAAAATGTAATCTTCACAGTGATTTCAGAGTAATCTTCTCCCTGGTCACTTTAATGCTGTATACTTCAATGAACAGGTGGCACTCTATTCGCAAGGTAATGATTCCCTTGACTCAGCATCACATTCACCCAGTTTTCGGCCTTATCATGAGCCCAAGCCCTGGCTCTTCTTGAAAAATGCTCGTTATAAAAAGCAAGAGATGCATCGTGTGTTAACAAGATAGGATCCAGAAGTTGAATTGCGACAATGTGTTCCGAAAGGTACGGGTATGAAATTTGTACACGGTGAGGCTTCGGCTCTCCTGTAGATTCCATATGCGATGTAACAACATAATGATGCTCCACTAAGTGAGGGCGCGTAATCACGATATACGGATGTATTGCATACCCAGCGCCGGGAGGAACACCATTGCTTGTTATCCAGACTGCAGTTGGATGATCAAGATGTATTTCATCTAGATTTTGTGATAGAAGTGTATGCAAATCAGGAAAGACCATAAGAATCCACTCTTCCGCTGCATGATAAGCCCATGGAGTAAATGAATCAGGATAATCTGCGAAGGCACCAGGGAGAGGGACATCCAATAGGAGAGGATCTTTGAGCAAAATCACTACATATTCTCCAGTCTCGTCCGGGCGAAAGTTTTGTACACGTTGAGGCATATGAGTTCTTGCATATTTCAGATACATTGAAACGCCAAAGTCAAGCGATGGACCTAAATAGAAACGACGCGCTACGACGAGATATGGATGTATTGCATAGCCAACGCCAGAAGTAGCACCATCTTGTGTTATCCTGACTGCGGTGGGTGCAGTCAGATGCACTTGACGTAGATCATGTGCAAGGAAGGGTGGCAACTGACGTGATGCTGAATTTCTGCGTTGAGCATTCATTCTCTTTTGACGAGTGTGAGGAGCTGATGATGATTCTGCAAGAATGATACAAATTATGTAATTTATTAGTATTACAAGAAGAAAAACCAGCTGAAAATTTCAACGTCGTTAACTGCGTAGGATACTACGTCAGATACGAGGTCGTAAATTAGGATAGTGAACGTCGTTATATACGAAGCTGTTTCCGACGTAGATTGCGACTCCGTGACTTAAGGCCAAAATTTGGTGTGAGTATTTTTTTTCTTTTTTTTAAAGAGCCTTTTATTGAATAAAAACGTTCCTAGTAACCTGTGAATATACTCATTATCAAAATAGGTATAGTAGGCATGTCGTAGCGGGGTTGAAGATAAAAGCAGGGCGGTCTGCCATCTTGGTATGCTAAATTCGTTATTGCGAGAGAAAGAGTAGACTATTTTGCTTCTCTCACTTGCTCTCCATGCTTTTGCAGAGCAATATGGTCGACCCCTTTTCCTGAATTCTCTCAATTCCTTGAAATCTCTGAATTCGGAGGATTATATGAATTTTTGAAATTCTTTGTATTTTACGAATTCTCGGATTTCCATAAATTCCCTGAATTCCCCCAAATTCCCTGAATTCTCTGAATCCCTTGAACTCTCCGACTTTCCTAAATTCTCAAAATTCCCTGCATTACCCGAAATATTTGAATTCTATGAATTTCCTCCTGAATTGTCTAAATTTCCTGAATTCTCTGAATTTCTTGAATTTGCAGAATTACCTAAATGTTTGAAATTCTCTGTATTTCATTAATTCTTAGATTTCCATGAGTTCCCTGAATTCTCAGAATTCCCTGACTCGCCTGAATTCTCGGAATGCCCTAAATTCCCTGAAAACTTTTAATTCTTGGAATTTCCTGAATTGCCTAAATTTTCTGAATTCCCGGTATTCTCGAAATTCCCTGACTTTTCGGATTTTCCTGATTTCTCAGAATCCCCTGATTTCTCGGAATTCGACAAATACCCTGCATTTCCTGAAATATCTAAATTCCATGAATTCACCGAATTTTTCTGAAATCCTGAAATTATCTGCTTTTAAAAAGTCCTGCAAAATTAATTTGAACCATCTTTTGATAGTGCTTGTCTGTTTGAATTTATTTATCGAAAATACTATGCAAAACATTGAAAATTCAAATTTTGAAAAAAACGACGTAAAGCATGAGGAAACGTTTCAGGTGGAATTTCAGCCTTCAAAAATTCCTACAACATTCCTTCTAAC
>CAKNWW010346981.1:0-14055 GCA_932074435.1 Andricus kollari | reverse complement strand
CTTGAGCTATGTGTAAATCAGAATTTGTGAGATTCAATCAACATTAAATCTTAATTGCTTTTTCCTTCGAAACTTTGAGTTAGTCCGAAATAGGTGCAAATCTACTCCGAACTTATTCTGGGAGATTTCAGAATGTGTGCTATATAAGATGAAATTCGAAAAGTGTACCTACTGACAGGAAATTGGTACCATATGGAACACTCCCTACTCCGAACACCTTACATAAAACATCACATGCCGAAGGTGTCATATACAATACATAAAATGTCTCTTTTGCAAAAAAGGAACCCAAAATATTAAAAAAAAATAAATAAATTATACTGCATTGGGGAAAATTTAATAAAGAAACTAAAATTATAGAGTATTCATTCTTCGAAGAAAGATAATGCACATGATCTGCGAAGGCTTTCAAAGTTATGTTGACAATCAAGTTTCCAACTGCGCATGTTCAAAAAAGCGCCGACCTACTTAAAATTTTATAATATACACTGTGTCGGACTACGCAAAATTTTCAAAACATGCCGGATTTAAATTTTTTCGTCCGGCATATTTAATCGTCAAAGAAATTTCTTTGCGCCAAAATATGGCAGAGGAGAATACACAAGAAAATTGCAACCCCCTTTTTTTATGTTTTAGAGTGGAGTTTACAATTTAAGTGCTTACCTAATGGTGAACATATTCCGCGTTCCGGCTCTTCTTCTTCTGACAGATATCATTGCCCTGAAAGGTTTCATTCATTTATTAATGATTACTACATTAATATATCTGTTCTATATATTTCATTTTAAAAAATAGAAAATCTGATTCTATTTTATTAGCAAATGTGTTTAATTTTATTATTTAAGTATTTATTATAATCAGAAATAATAGTTCCTTCTGTCAGATCTCATTCTTCGGCCGGGTCTTCTCCTGCCGAGCCTCCTCTTCATTTCAGGTCAAGGTCTCCTGATGCCAGAAATTCTTCTGTACGCGTACTTGGATATACACTTGAAGAACTAAAATTTATTCTGTTTATTCCCAATGCGAGACCGAACCGGTTATATGAAATTCGAAGATGGAGTTTTCCTATCAATAAACCAATTTATTTGAAAGGAACAGGTAATTTGCGTTTACCCATGCCGACCGAACAACAAAGTGTATTATCAACGTCCAATGGTGACGTCTTTGCAATGGTGGATACTACTAAGGGTAAAGCATTTAGTGGAATTTATACATCAAGAACTGGTTTGCAAAGACGAGCAAAAGTAAACATGGACACCGGTAAGGTTGATGAAATGACCACAGAAGAAGTACACGAATTTTCCTTAAGCAGGGATAAAAGAATCTCAAGGAATTTTAGAAAAGTGCTTGTAAACCAAATTCCTTCGCCTAATAATTTCATTTAAAGAAAATGTAAAAGTAAAATACACTTTTTTTGATGATCCGAAGTAGCATCAAAATATTACAAGTAACTGGTAAGGCGGCATTTATAAATTATTATGTAACAGCTAATTTTGGTTGCAGAGAGGATTTTCCGAAAAAAGTTGCTAGAAAATACTTGTTTGTTGATAAGAGAATCATCTCCTTGGTTCAAAACATTCATTTCCTGAATAAATCATTCTTATGTAAGAACGTTACTTACGCAGTAATGTGCTGCCGTCTAATGGAGACTAGTGGAGAATCTTTGATTCGCCAGAACGAATGAGGCCAGCATCAATTACCCAGTTGCCCGTTGGTTTTTGTCTCTGGCCCGCACTTCTCTATCTCGTTGAACCAAATTAAATCTGTTACAGAAATGATTACCAGCTCTGAAATATTGTTTTTAAAGTACATGAATTTTATTGCCATAACAGATATATTAAATTAATGTCGCAACTGACCATCTTTTGTAAAAATAAAAAGTAGGTAAGATTCTCTTTTTGGTAGGAACCTTTGCTGTCAGCGGATTGGACTATGCTGGACCGATATGAATATGTACCACGAAAGGATGAGGCTAGAAGCCCTATAAGGGCTACATTGTGGTCTTTGTTTGCTTTACTACTAGGACTGTCTATTTGTAAGCCGTAACTAGCTATGATTCTGATGGATTCATAGCAGCCTACAACAGGGTTTACTGCACGATAAGGAATAAGTTCTACGCTTTATAGCGACTGCGGACCGAACTTGGTCGGAGCTGATCATCAACTTCGTGCGCTATTTGAAGAGGCAGTAGGGGACACTACATTAACGTGCGAGGAGATAGCCACTCTTCTTACGTAAGTCGATGCCTGTCTTACCTCTCAACCCGTTGACGTACTCTCTAAAGATCCACTTGACCTGGTGGCACTGACACCAGGTTACTTTCTCATCGGATCTTCTCTGCATACTATTCCGGAGCCTTTTATCATCAACGTCAAACGCTGCCAAACGGATCGATGGGGAATTATCAGACACATGTGCTTTGGAATCGTTAATCTGCTGAGTTCTAAATACCTTAACTTTTCCCTCTAATTTCCTCAGGGTGTTCCGCCAGCTATATAACTCCTTATACTATGTGATAGTGCACAAAAAATATACAAAATATCCACTAGCAAAAAGTTGTGCGAAGCTTAGTTTGGGCACAAAAAAGCATCATAGTTGGGCCTAATCAACCAATGGTGCTCAAACTATAAAGCCTATTGTGCCAAACCGTTAACAATTCGCTGTAAGTAGTTGACCCCAGACCACTTGGTGAAGCCTAGTATGTCAATCACTGATTGCGTTATAATTTCCTCGGGTTCCATAAAATGGGTCCCAAGGGCTTTCTTCCTGACCCTAGCTGATGCCGCGCATTGGAATAATACATGCAGGGATGTTTCATCATCCCTGCCGCAACCTATACGTACAGCCCAGGGTGGATTTCGCCTGCCGGCAACCATGGATTTGTTCTCAGTATTCCCGGTGCTTTGTTCGGATCCAGCTTTTGATGGTCATTCTGATGTAGCAAGACACTAGTCCCAGTGCCAGTTCCGGTCCTACATACTTCATTGCTGTGCACATTTTGCGAACTGGTCCACTATTAAGGGGTTGTATAGGTGGTGAGAAACCATGTATAATCAATCTCGGATGGAGACGAGCTCCAAGCACCTTCTTCTCCTCCGTCCACTCCGCTGCCTATGCTAGAATTACAGCTATTTCCAGCAACCTGACTTTCAACGTCCCGCGGACTTCCGGTAACTGATTCTTTCCCCAACCTTCTTTGTTCTCCTTCTTTATTTCCTGTAGAGAATGTACGCTCAGCTGAAAATTCCTGTACAGGAACCTCGGAGGATCCTGCACACGTTCCTGTACAGGAAACTACATACGAACCTGTACAGGTAATCTTGACGGTTCCTGTGCAGGAATTTGGCGAAGGACACTGTACGTGATCCTGCAAAGGAACCTGTATACAATTTAACCTTTGAATGATCATGTACAGGTTCCTTCACAGAGTCAATTGAGGTGTGGGCTCATGTACAGGAACATGTTCAGGATCCTATACATGAACCTGCGTAGGAACTATTCCGCGAGTGTTCGATAGTTCCTTGACTCTCTCGATGGTGAGTTGGATCTTCACGGGAATAAAAAGAAGGCAACCTAATCAAAGGCATCAAAGGAACCCAAAGGTTCCTTTGATGCCTTTCTGTGAGGGATCCTATACACATTTCTGTACAGAAACCTGCCCCTCAATTTTCTTCGGAATGAAGCCTGTACAGGAAGCCGTACAGGATCATTAAAAGGTTCCTTTGTCGGTGCAGGTTCCTTAACGGATCATGTACAGTGTCCGTCGCCAAATTCCTGCACAGAAACCGTCAAGATTACATGTACAGGTTCGTGTGCAGTTTCCTGTACAGGAACATGTGCAGGATCCTCCAAAGTTCCTGTACAGGAATTTTTAGCTGGGCGTGTCATGCATCCATTGCAATTCATGTATCCCTGTTCTGCATATGCACTTATTTCTTTCTCTAGCTCCACCCATACCTGCGCAAATTCATCTCTCATCTTGTCCCTTCTTTCCTTCTTATTTCTTTCTGATCGCAACCTAGTCCACATTTCTAGTCCACTTTCTTACTTATATTATATCATCGCACTTTCCGCTTCCTTTTTCTCCTCCTTTAGTGTAAATATTATTCTCACAATCTTCTTGATTCACACATATCTGGTTACAAGTTAATCGTTTTTTGTTGTGAATCCAACTATTATGCATGCTTTATTGAATTTCATGTTGCATTCACCGTCATCATTGCTGACATAATGTATGTTTCTTAAAGATAAAGGTTAAGTTAGGGTGGGAATGGGATGAGAGAATTCAGAGAGGTTCCAAAAAGATTCAAAAGTGTTTAAAAAAGCATTAATAGTTTTTAACCCGGCCGCAAAGAAATGTCATTGCGAGGAATTTCCAAAATATAAAATAGGGAAGGGGTTGGAAGGAATTTATGAATGGTGATTTTGAAGAAATTCTTTAGAAATCATAATGATTTATTTGAATAAGTAGAAATCATTTGAAGTCCTTCAATATAAATTTAAAATAAGATTAATTAATCAGTCCCTGTTAATACTTATGAATCGGTTGAAATAGCTCAACATCTTTTACATCTTTTCAAATCCCATCAATTTTTTTAAATCCTTAGAGGTTCTGTAAAATTGCTCCAATCTTGCGAAATTCTTTGAAATCCCTTAAAATAGTTTAAAATACTACAAAATTCTTTGGCATTTTGGGAAATTTACTGAATCTCTTGATATTTTTCGGAATTATTTAGAATAAATAAATACATCATAGGGAAAAAAGACCAAAATAAGTAAAAATTATTTTAAATCCCTTCAATATTGAAAACTTGATCATTAAAGATCTTTAAAAACTCGTTCAAATCCCAAGAAAATCCATTGAAATCAATGAAATCGCTTGAAATCTTTTAAATCATTCGAGATTCAATAAAATTCACATGAATCTTGCGATATTACCGTAAATACTTTAAGATGCCATAAAATATTTGGAATCGTATAATTATAACGAGATGTAATTATGATGATTACAGTAATTCAACTTTATTTGCTCAAGTAGTAGGTAAAAATATGAATTTCCCCCTCATCGTTTGTCACAGATAGTAAAATTTTCCCTAATACCCTCCCCTAAGAAAAAAAACAGTATCATAATTTACTGATGACCTTTTACTAGTTACATGTTACACGTTGATCCTACTTCAGATCACGAACAATATTATAATTGAGTTTTACATTTTTTTATATTTAATTATTGGTGTTGTCGAATCTCGTTTAAAGGCACTATTCTAAAATTCTTTGGGATTTGTTTACCCCTGCCTACGGGAAATTCCCTAGTTTCTTTTGAGGTCATTTCCTCAACCTTACCGCTTCCCATGTTTATTTTCGCTCGTCTTTGAACACCATTTTTTGATGTGTACATTCCACGAAGTATTCTACTCGCAAAATTATCCACAATTGCAAGTACGTCACCACTGGACGTTGATAATACAATTTGTTCTTCGCTCGGTATGGGTATACGGGCATTACGTACTCCTTTCAAATAAATTTGTCTATTGGGCGGAAAACTCCATCTTCGAATTTCAATTAAACGATTCGGACTAGCTTTGGGAATAAGCCGAATAAATCTAAGTTCTGCAAGTGTATATCCAAGTACGCGTATAGAAGAATACCTGGCAGCAGGAGACCTAGACCTGGCACGAAGAGGAGGATCGGCAGAAGGAGAAGACCTGAGCGAAGAATGAGATCTGGCAGGAGAATATATTATTTTTAATTATAATAAATATTAGATAATGAAATTGAATCCATTTTATAATAAACTAATATTTGATACCATATTATTAAAAAACAAAAACATGAAAAATAGATATATTGTTATAGTAAATTTTAATAATTATATCAATAAAGGAAAGAGACCTTCCAGGCGAATTATGTGTGCCAGGAGAATCAGAAGGTCTGGTACGAGGAACAAACGGAAGAGGCTCGCCATTAGGTAAACATTCGAACTGTAAGCTCCATTCTGCAACAAGAAAATTGCATTGAGTGTATTACACAATTTGGAGATCGGAATTTTATTTAGTGCAGCGCCTACATAAAACGGTTGGAATCAATTTGTTGGAATAACCTTCAATTCTTTCGAATTCTTTAGAATCCTACCAAAAATCCAAAATACTGAAATCGTGTATATTTTGTCGGAAGGCAGTACTAGATCTTAAATTTTTCCTAAAGTGGACAACAGTATGTTAGTTTACCATGAACCCTTTATGCAGGGTTTAAATCTTGTGTATTCCAACATTTTTTGTGTAGACCGGACTTAAAGGCCTGTAGTCCAAAATAAAAAAGTATTATTGCTGGGCCCTCGACATGCAGACATCTTTGCCAGGTGACATCACAACATAAAATACCTAATTGAATGAAATTATATTATCGAGCCTTCTTTTATTTAATATCCTCTCATCTCGTCCTAAATTTCGAACCATATCGAGCAAAATGAGATTCTTCTTCATTACGCATGATATCATTTGGATTTCTGCACAATCGCTAACAAATTGCGCTACGGATCAGTGCGAAAATAACTTGTCGAACGAAAATCCATTAACCAGGTACTGAATACTTTCACATACAATACTGTTCTAAAATTGCACTTATGAAGAGATTAGTTTTTTTCAACAAATTCTTCATAAAAGGCTATATTTTTTGTTATTAATACTTGTGTTGATTTACTGGACAGTGAACCTGTGTTATCTATATTAATCGCAAAAGAAGATAAAACGAAATTATGGACAAGGTTTTTAAAAGATGAAAACACAACGAAAACCAAAAGACATTAAAAAAATTATCATCTTGATGAGCTCAAATTAGCCTTCTCGACAGTCAAAAATATAACAAACCACGTTCTCGCCTATTTCCTGTATCGTGTCGCTCGAATTCATCACTAACAATATGGTACGAATTTCGGTTAAACTTGAATAAAGTTTGAAAGGAAACAGCAATTGAGATAGAATGTTGATTAAATTTCACCAATTCTGATTGCAGTATAGCTTAAAAAAATGTACCTAAAATTATGGATATATTATATATTTATAATTACCAATAGAATTAATCAGGACCGCTAAGAATAATACGAGAGTAGAAACAATCCTCATCTTCCTAATTATTGGAAAAAGTAATTAGCCTATTAATGAAGAATTGGCTTAACAATGTAACTGATAAATATTCTACTTCTTCATTTGATTATATATTATACATTTATCGTATAGTTGTTATCTTATATATTAGTTGTGTGAAGGTTATCCTTCTCAGATATTTCGATTTCATCAGAGTCGGATTGAAGGAAAATTTTTTCCTGCCTGCCCGGCCTTGATGAACACATTCTCATCACGTGTCTCGCGCTTCGCACTCGATTAAAGTATTTCAAAACTCCATAGTAAAGTCCACTCCATGGAATGCCGAAACCGTGCGTAAACAATTTGTTTATAATGATTCTTATTCATTTATTTAATATGTCCCCTAAGGGTTTGAATAATCCAATCAATACAACGTCTCCTAATTCTAATTTTCTAAACAATATATTGTCCACTCACGCTTACTCTGATCTACTTAATACTTAATATTAATCTTCTATGAAACGGAGGTCCTGTAAACTCCTTATCCTACGTGATGACATAGCATCAAACATTTAACCAAAAAAACTTAATTTTATAATTCCCGTTATACAAAAACTTATAAAAACCTTTTCTGTCCCTCTTGCAACACATCAATTCTTGCAATAAGCGGAGGCAGATGCCCTCACCCTCAACCAATTTGTCTCCTCCATCCTCCTTATCATCTATAAACCGTCCTTCTTGCACACACGGTGACCCAGCACTCTTTTCACTTATTCCCGTCCCCCACTATGCTCCACAGTGTTTATCTTCATCCCTTTTTACTCTCCATGAGCATCCTTCGTCTTCGTTATCGTTATCGTCACTACCATCTCTACTTCTGTTTCGCTTCAATTCCATATCGTCGCCCCTACCTTCACCTTCATGAATCTTAGTTCTATTTCGTCACCCGCTGTTTCCATCCTCCTCTTTTCCCGTCTCGGTTATTCCTGCATTTCCTCCTGTTCTTCCATCCACATATCTGAGCCTCTCAATCTACCTTTAGCATTAAGCAGGTCCCTCTTATTTTCCCACGTCTTCAGCTGTAGCAGTATATCTCCCTCTACTTTTCTAGAATTTTCAATCCTCAATACCTTTGTATGCGCGTCCAAGGTTCTCTTTCTCCCATTCTTCTGACGACAGCTTCTTCGACTGGTCCTTTCACGTTTTCTCTTCTTCCCCAGTCTGGAATCCCATGCCTTTAATTTCTCTCTTTTCCTTGCTACTTTGTACTTTCTCGATCTTTGAGTTAAGCAGCTCACACTTTCAGATTTTGTAGCGTTTCCTCAAAACTCTTTCTATCAATCTCCCTTATCATACTCTGTAGTGCCCTTTTATATCTCCCATTCCTCCTTCAGGTTCGTTATGAACTGATCCTGCCGCTTTGCCAACATCTTCATTGTCTGCTCCCATGCTCCCTTTATCGCATTCTCTGCTTTCATTATTCGCTTATACTCGTCACCCATTTCGCTTCAGTAGTGTGCTAACACTACTCCTACCACCGTTTTTCTCTCTGTTACTCTCACACTAAGGCTAGCTTATCCTTATACTCGTTCGCACACGTGCCACTTCTTGTTCATTTTCTTTGTACTCCACTGCCTCCTTTCTCATGTTCACTTCCACTGAACCTATACACCTTTCTTCACGTTCCTAAAAATTCTTCTTAGAATTTCTCTACACACAAACATAAATTTGAAAATAAATGTTAAGAGATCTTTTAGGAATTTAATGGCGAGCAACGGACTAGGACCAGTTTTCCACGGAATTAAAGAGCACACTCTTGGCGGTGCCCAGGTCAATAAGATACGTGGATACCTTGGTGATTGCAGCCAAGATTTTCACGAAGGGCATAAATCTACATATGAAATTAATTTATGAATAACAAGACTGAGAAAGGCTCGGGAGATGCACTGGTGGAATGGGAAACTCGAACAGCTTCGCAGGTAAACCAGAGAGAGGTTTAGAATTGCCAGTACTGCCAAAACGGATTAACTATGGACCACATTTACTACGATGAGGGATGAATACAGGGGTGGCTAGAGTACACAAGTTGCTCTCTCGAAACCCGAGTGCCATTCTCGGTATCCTAAAATTATCCGACGTGGGATACTCAGCGTCGGACGAGGAGACATTGGTTCACCTGATCAAGCCGAATTTTCCGGGCTTCATGGGAAAAAAAGGGTTTTGAACGGGTGGTTTGCCCTTGGGTTTTTTCCCCCCTACAGGGCCAGTTGGGCCCTAAAATCTTTCAGTCCTTACAAGTCTCCTGGTCTGGAGGGCATACATATGGTCTTCTGACAGAAGGTTGGAGAGATCATCATACTCCCGCTCATGAGACTTCCTAGGGCTAGTCTGACACTGGGATATGTTCCGACGGCATGGAGAGATACGAGAGCAGTCTTCATTCCCATCAGCCTCACATATTTCCTACTAAAAACAGTGGAAAGACTTTTGGATAGATACATCCGCGATAAGGTGTTACCTCATCTTGGAATGGACCTGCTATATGTTGGCCAACACCAACCTAATAATGACTAATGCTGCAAGCAGACGGACTATAGGTCAATCCGAGTAAGACAGACGACAACTGGAAATCAAAGAACGAGCTAAATATCTGGGAGTTATCCTAGACAAGAAGCTGTTATGGAACGAGCATCTAGAAAACAAGTGCAAAAAGCTAGTAGCAACCATAGAACTCTCTAGGAGAGCCATAAAGAAAGCTAGAGCTTGAGGCCGGAGACACTTATGTGGATCTGCAATGCGATCCTGCGACCCAGGCTAACCTATGCGGCGGTGGTCTGATGGAGCAAGGTCGAACTGTCCACTGTGAATTCTCGACTGGAAAGAATTAGGATTCTGAGAGGCGTCACTGGTGCCTTTATGTCGACACCCACAATGCATTTGGGGGCATCAACAGGGTTGGAGCCCCTCCATCTCACCTTAGGCTCACAAAAGGACGCAACGGGATCACTCAAGCGTCAGGGGCTCTTACGGTCTCAACCCAGGAAATAATGATAATAATAAAGGTAATCATTTCTTTGAAAAGAAAACATGAAAATGCTTCAAGAAATAGAGCATAATGGGGCTACTTTTTGTTAAAGTGCACCTCTAAAGCAATACATTGACGTAAATTAAATTTTGATCCGAAGGGGAATTCCGGCAAAAGACGGATCGAAAATATGTACAAATCTGAAAGAGGTAGTAATTGATCGAAATAATGTCCCACCTCAATTATTAATTGATACTTTGTAAGGTTATAATCTTTTATAGGATTTGGGTATATCAATTGAAAAGAAAAAAACATTTAAACATGCATATTATTAAATTACATAATATTTCATCATCATTTTGACCATGGACTGACTGAATATGAGTAATCAGATTGAAATTTGACGTCAATACAGATTTTATTATCAGATAAGTACGCAAACTTTGTGTAATTTTCCTCCATCGTTAACTTAGCCCATGCTTCGAATTTAAAACAAATATTCTCTTTCAGATCGCACTCGAAATATGACGCACGATTGTATGCTCTGAAACGCCAATAATTCTTGTTAACTCCTTTGAAATATTTTGACATCGTTCAACATCCTCTTGAGTACTATAAAATTCCATGAAATCATCAGAAATTTTTTAACTTGGTCTCCGTTTTATACAATACTGCTACTGTATGTAAATAAATGTTTAAGAACAAGTAGTTGCAGTTTGAACTAAAAATAGTTGAATTTTCAGCATATTTATAACAATGATTGTCTTTATGTAAATAATAGTTTTTTCTGTATTTTTTCTTTTAGAATATAATATTAATGTTGATAAAGCCTTAAACATATTACGCTGGACTTTGACGCCTACAATCTTTGAGATAATGACTTTACGATTTATGTATTATAAAATCTAATGAAGTACTACGATATTTATTATTTACGTTTCTAGGCAAATTATTTATTAATATAATAATAAGTTTTTTTATATTAGAAAATACGACGATCCTTTAAAATCTTGTCTTATCCTTAGCATTAATTCTTAACTCTATTAGTGAATATAATAATAAAATATATCAATGGTTTTAAATATACTTCCAAGCTTTCGGTAAATTACAATATTTTCGACGTAATCCGCATTATATATTTATTTCTTTTTTTCAAATCATTCTTTTTTTCCAAATCATAATTCAACATTTTGGTTGGAAATGAACCTTTTAGTTAAAGATTCATATTTTCGGTTTGAAAACTCAACTTTTGTATACAAAATTCGTCTTTTTGATTTAAAAATAATTCTGTTTTGGCCAAGGACTTGACTAGTTTGTTGTAAATTCATATTTTTTTGGTTTGATTCGACAATTTTTTATTTGAAATAACAAATTCTTTGTACAAATATCAGCTATTATAGTTTTAGTTAAGAATTCATTTTTTTCGTATTCAAGATTCTACTGCTTGGCTAAAAAAGCCCATATTTTCTAAAAATGTTATTAATTTTTAAAAGGTTACAATATTTTATTATAGTAGACACTATGTAAATTGTTATTCTAGATATTATTCCTTGAAATTGCTTCTGATGAAATGTAAATATCTGATAAGGAGAGCCTTGACGACAATTAACTGTGAGATAACGACTATAAGATTACGTATTAAATAATCCAATGGACCACTAAAGTATTCAGTAGTTAAATTGTTAATACAATTCTTCATTAACACATTAATCACATTTTACTTTAATTGTAAAAGATGATGATCGTCTCTTCTCTTGTTTTATACGTGGCGGTTAGCCTGAATTTAATTGGTGAGTATAATAATATAATTTGTGCGATTTAATATACATTCTATCCTCACTGCACTTTTCTTTCAAGAATTATTTGTGTTTGTCTGATATAAGTACAAATTTAATCCGAATTTATTCCGGGGGAATCCAGAATCAGTGCGCTATAAAAAGGGGACTTTAAAAAGTGTTCCGATTGATACAAAATTCGTACCATATGGAACACTTCCAACTGGTGGATTCCACGTCAACTGATAACGGAAATTTTCGTGTCGAAATGGGAATTGGCTGTAATTCAGGATATCTGATCAGTTGGTGGTGAAAAAAATCCCACCAAATATTTTTCGAAAACACTTTTTTATTTCATCATATGCTGGTTACGTTACCATTATGGTTACCACATTTGACTTCTCTGAATTTGGCGAACAAGGATATTGAAAATATCAACACAAAATTGAAGATTTGGAACTGCACTAACTGCTCGAAATCCTTGGGTAAGAAAAGTACCCATCATCGTGGGTCTCTTTCCTCTGTTTCGTCTGAGGGAGACGTAAGTAAGCCAAGGATGTCTTCTGTCACACTTGGGGACCGAAGTAGAAGAATTAATCTACAACGCTATTTGTAAAGGACAGGAGTCCGGCCTTCAAAAAATCACTTCCTTGTGGTAGGAGTTTGAGGCTAAACAAATGGCTTTTAATCATTCATTCGAGGTAGCCATCAAAGCAATAAAAGCCGAAGTTGTTAAAAATACTTCCCGTATCGTAGTATTAGGGGAGACCTCGTCCTCGAATATGACTGACATTATCAAGCTCCAAATGGATTCTGAATCTATTTTAGATGAGATCAAGATTTTGAAGATACAAGTTTACAATTCAATGAGTAGCTGTAATTATTTAGAACAAAGTGTGCTCTCATCAACACTTGAGGTTCATGGATTACCTGTGAAACAGTCGGAGGATTTTCCCGCTACTTTCTGCCAGATTGCTGCAGCTTTGGAGGTCACGGGAGCGAGGGACTTTGTTTTGATGGGGGTTAATTATAAACCTCCAAATGCCTATTTTGGAACAGAAATTGAATCAGACATTTTTACCTATGTACCTAACTCCAATAATATCATTCTCACAGGTGATTTTATTACTAATTTGAATGCGATTTGCAATCATACCAAATATTAACGAACTATGAGGCATGCTGCTGGTTTATCCATTGTTCCACATAATTCTACCCATCACACTAATCATTCCAGTTCCCTAATAGATTTAATGATAGTAGATTATCTTGGTGAGCTGAATTCTTGTAGCCAGCATCCTACTCCATTTCTATCTAATCACGATCTCATCAATATTAAATACAAATATATCTGTACTGATACAAGCACAGTTTCGTTAATAAAGAACAAGAATAAAAATATCTGGCATTCACTTATACGCTTATATCCAATTCCACCTAAGAATGAAACCTCAGCTCATACTTTTCCATCTAATGATTTATTAAAAGCATTCACAAATTGTATTGTGCATCCGCAACTTACGAGCTACCTAGATGCAAACAGGCTACTCGATCTGCTACAATCGGGCTTTCGGGATAAGCACAGTACATTGACAGCCTCCCTGAAAGTTACTTTTTCTTTAAAATCGCTATCGAAAAGAAGGAAGTGACAATAGTTGTTTTATTTGATTTTTCTAAAGCTTTCCATACTGTTGATGAAAGCTTATTTTAAATAAACTTTGTAACTTTAATCTATCCAGTACTTCAATTGCGTGGTTGGAGTCCTACTTAAAAAACCGTTCTCTACAAGTGCTGAATGATATAATTTAACTGAGTTTTCAGTTCTAAAATGTTCGGGAAACTTTCCGGAAGATTTTCAAAATAAATAGAAACTAATTTTGAGCAAAGTAGTCGAATTTTCAAACCAAAAAGACAAGTGCAGGAAGAAAATTTAACAAGAAATAGTCGGGTTTTCTTATTCTGTTCTTTCAATTCAGTTCGGATTTAAGTAAAAAAACAAGAAGAGGTGGAAACAAAGGATTCAAAGCTCATTTGAACAAGATAAAAATTCATCTCCGGACAAATATTCGGGAATATGACAATCCCCTTTTAGACTCCTGCATGAAGTCTTGCGATGCCGGAAAAGGGAATCAATTTCCGGCAAAATGTGATGGAGGAAAATACACAAGAAAAA
>CAKNWW010346979.1:0-13658 GCA_932074435.1 Andricus kollari | reverse complement strand
CGACAGATTTGGTCTTCCAATCTGTCAGCGTTGAACAAGATATCTGCGACTAACATGCTTGCCGTCCCGGTTCTACTCTACTCGTTTGGGGTGGTTCAATGGACGAAGAACGAACTTAAGGCCCTTGATGTCACCACACGTAAGATCATGCATATGCATAAAAGCTTGCATATCAATTCGTCAGTTCCGCGATTATACATTTCACGCCGTCAAGGCGGACGCGGACTTCTGAATCTCCAGTGTCTTCATAACCGAATTGTTCTGAGTACAGCTTATATTGTAGCCAATGGCAGAGATCCTCTCCTAAAAATGGTCAGGAACCACGAGATGATTGGCAAAGGAGCGTTCCTTTACAAAGCCGCGGAGCAAGCGGCCGAGACCCTTGGCCTGAATTTTAACATCAGAAGTGAGGAAAGTGCATTACTCCATCTAGATGCTTCACTTCTGAAAGCCGAAGTGAAGAAAGCAGAAGTTCAAAAATTCCATCAAGAGCTACTCCACAAGAAAATGCACGGAAGTTTTCACAGAAATGTAGAAAAACAGTCCTTGTCGAAGGAGCAAACTTTTGCTTTCCTCAGATCATCAGGGCTTAATTCAGGTACAGAGGGTTTCATTTTCGCATGCCAGGACGGTGTCATTTCCACCTTAGCATACCGTGACCGCATTTTATGTCAAGAAGTTCCGAGCGATAGGTGCAGAGCATGTCATGCACACGCTGAGTACCTGGAACACATTCTATCGGGGTGTCCCACCCACGCAGGAACAACGTACATCTACAGACATAATGCAGCCCTAAGAGTCCTTTATTACCATCTTTGTCGCTCTTACGGTGTTGGCCGCGACCCTGCCCTGCCGAACGCTCCAAGAGAAATAGAGTCAATTGTCCGAAATGAGAAGTGCCAAATTTTCTGGAACTACGATTTTCGGACAGCAGTCTCCGTTGCATACTCGAGGCCTGACATTGTTCTTCAAGATTTCGAGAAACGAACTATATTCGTGATCGAATTCTCGGCCCCGTCCGAATATAACATCACTTCCAAGGAGAAAGAAAAGGAGGAGATGTATCAAGACCTTAAAAGGTAGCTGCGAAGACTGTACCCAAAATATTCGGTACAAGTAATTGTCCTTGTGATAGGTGCTCTCGGAGGTGCGAAACTATCACTGGTTCGTAACCTTAAAGCCATTCCCGCGTGCCAAAAATATGCCAAGGCACTTGCGAAATGGATGCAGAAAGCTGTCATCCTTGGGTCGCTTCGTGTGCTCAAAACTCATGAGGGTTTTGCCGGCCTGTCGTTGTGATTTCATCGTGTTCTGTGACCACTCATCTCACGGTTGTGAGACGTGGTCATGAATGGGATTTACCGCGGTCCTACTGGGAGCCGCTGCCATTTTTTAGATGGCAGTAGCTCCCAGTGAGACCCTGCGGTGGTTGTTTAACCTTATTTTTTTAATTATATATATATGTACTTTTAATTATCGCCCTCGAGAATTTCCGTGTCACCATCCGAATTCTCTTTCGGAATTATTATTCTACAAAATTTAAAAAGGATTATCCAATCTTACGTGCACATCATAAAACAGATACATATGTATTTACAAGGTTAAATATCAAAATTGTAAAATTGGATTTACATAATATAGTATAAATAACTACTTATAAATAAGGAGAAAAAAAAATTGCATATAGCTTCCTATTAGAAAAATAATTTTTACATTATCAAAAGTGATTATTTTGCAAGAACCATTCTTCTAATAGTATATAGAGAGATGAGAAAAAACATGGTTAGCATTTTGTATAGGTAGGTAAGCAAAATTGCCTATTGAGGGCTATGAGAAAGTAAAAACCGAATAGATGGTTAAGGTTGACCAGGTACAGAAATATTTAACATAAAAGTTAAATAGTTTTTAACCGTAAAATGTTTCATTTTTGAAAACTGAAGAATGTTAGGGGGAAAAAGTATAGAGGTTTAATTTAAAATTAAGGATAGAGTCGGAAAAGAGCATAGGGTGCCGTAAGTTTGCAATTGTATGTGCAAGGGCTTCTAAAAGGTGTGAAATAGAGGTATATGACTCAATAGTCTTTTCTAGATCGTTTTGTTAGATTTTCGAAATCAAGGCTATTAAACTTCAAAATGATTTTATGAAGATTTATAATGATTGCAGAGATCAAATTAGGGATAAGAAATAAATTATCTTTAAGTAAATAAAGAGAAGTTTCTTGATTTTTCTCTAATTTTTCGAATGTTTTCTGAACTTTTTCTAAAAATGGATTTTTTATTTGGATTGATGAAGGACTATTAATGTTATATGTTGGATTAGAATTTGACCAAACTTCTTGAGAAAAATAAGTTATTGTATTGATATAAATTTTGTGACCTCTCGCATTGCAAATGTCAGATTTCTTCATACATCGTATGATGAATTTGTCACAGTTCTCTATTATCTGATGCTTGAAATTATATAATTCAAACGTGTCTAAAAAAGACAAAAAATTACATTTTTCGGAAAGGATTTGTATATCAATAATAGGCTCAAGACAGACGCCTAATGAGTGCGAAAAAAAGAGAATCGATGTACGAGTATATCGTATCAGATGGGGTTACTAGGAATAATATGAAGGAGATAACAGGTGAAAGTTGAAATTTTTAATGCATTGTGCTGCTCGGAAGCCTGTAAAAAGAAAACAGATGTTAGTGTAGAAGATGGTTTTAATTTTTAGAATTATATCCCTAGTTGTTTATATGCCTCTAAGGTTTTTAGTCCATTTAGGAATATCACTGTCATTTCTTTCGAAAATTTCCGTGTAAAATAAATATGGCCATAACATGAGCAGATCAATTTGGTGCATAAAAATGACGATAAGAGAGTCTACACCTTATATTGATCATCAAATTTTTTCTTAGGTTCTTTTCCAATTGATAAAAATACGTTATCTCCAGTTTTGATTTCTAATGGATTAACTTTTCGATCATGATATATTTTTGACTTTTATTTAGCCGCAATTAAATTTTGTCTCGCTTGAGTTCTCATTTCATATAATTTTGTTATAAAATTCGTTAGGTAATCGTCATAAGTTTGCAATTTTTCTTGCTTTGATAGAGGTTCATTTGATGGTTGACGAGCCAATTTACCGAAAACTAATTCATAGGGCGTACACTTTGTACCTTCATGGACACTTTTATTGTAAGAAAACATGGCTAATTCAAGCCAATCGTCCCATTCGGAATTTCTGGAAACAAATTGTTTAAGGTATTCTGCTAAGACATGATGTGGTCGTTCAAGAGACCCATTTGATTGCGGATGGAATGCTCTTGTTTTAAATTGTCTAATTCTAAAACGTTTCGCCATTCTTCTCATTATATTGCTTTAAAAATTTGAACCTTGGTCAGTCAAGACTGCTTTTGGGGAACCGTAAATGCATATCAATTTTTTAACAAAAATATCAGCTACTGTTGAAGCTTTCGCGTCCGGAATTGCTAGAGCTAAAGCATATTTTGTAAAATTATCTCGAATAGTTAAGATATTTACGTTGCCCAATGTTGTTTGTGAAAGTGGGCCAACTATGTCCATTGAAAATTTTTCAAATGCGGTTCCAGGCGTGTCCCTTATTATCATGGGATTTTTAGTTTTGACGCGAACTAATTTTTTAATTTGACATTGTAAACACTGTTGAATATATTTCTGTATATCAATTTTCATATTCTCCCAATAATAATTTTGACGGATTCGATGATAAGTTTTTGCAACTCCTTTATGACCTCTTAAAGCTGAAGAATGTGCTTCTTCAAGTAATTGAGTTCGCTGTTCTTTCGTTGGATATTGAACTATTCCCGTACATATTATAATTTTGGTAGAAGAATCTGAAAAAGTTGAAACTAGAATTTAACGTATTTCTTTCCAACCTATGTGATTAACTTGTGAAGTTTTTGCGATACTAATAGATCGTAAATTCAGTCTCATTGATATTGAATGCAAAGAAAGTATTGAAAGTTTACTATTGTTCAAAGTGTCTGACGAATTTTCTTTAGAATCAGCTTCGATGGGAAGGACTAAATGATACTGTTGTCCTTTCCTGATTTCTTTAGCAAGTCCTTTCTCAAGTTGGCCGAACTTAGGTAAAGTACTACGTTTCGACAAGGCTCTTCATCCATTATCACGTGGGGAACCGTCAGTAGCAACAAAATAAGCATAATTATCTTTACGCATCGTCAGTTGATCACGACACTCGACGAAATTTTGTTCTGTATTTGTTTGTCCGTGTAATTGTGTTTTCAAAGGAGGGGGTTCTGGAGGGGGTTTATTTTCTTCTGAATTATCTTCATTTGTTTCTTGAAAAATTTC
Source organism: Andricus kollari (assembly GCA_932074435.1). Taxonomy (NCBI): domain Eukaryota; kingdom Metazoa; phylum Arthropoda; class Insecta; order Hymenoptera; family Cynipidae; genus Andricus; species Andricus kollari. The sequence goes on along the minus strand of CAKNWW010346979.1, from coordinate 9,317 downwards.
GGTATTTTTCACGTTTCTTTCTTCTGGAATTTTAATCAAATTTTCTGGTTCCGAAAATTCTTGTATATTTTCTTCATTAACAAAGTTTTCTTCATTTGGAAAATTTTGGAAATTTTCATATTTTAGGACCTCATCTTCCGAAGTTGAGAAATCATCTTCATCTACATTTTCTTTTTCTTGTCCAGCAGGCTTTGCCTGGGATTTTTGGGATTTCTTGGGCCTACCTCGAGCTTTTTTGGCAGCAATCGAGGGAGGTAAGTATTCTTCTTCACTATAATTATGTGACTGAAAGGTAGAGAATTTTCTGTATTGGACTATCAAAAGATTCATTTTGTATTTCATTTAGTGATTTTTCACTTATTAGATTATGAAAAATTTCAGGAATTTTTTTCTTCAGAAATTCGCTATTTAATTTTATATTTTCTTCGGAATCTGAATTTTTATGATTCTCGAAGTTCAAGATTTCCATATAATTGATAGGGTTTTCTTCCTCAAATGTTGAGTTATTGTCAGAAACTATATTGATTCCTATGGTTTCATTGTTTTCTAGAACAGGGTTCCTTGAAAGCGAATCTGCATTAACATTTGATTTTCCTGTTTTATAGACGACATCATAATCATATTCGGCGAGCTTCAATCACCATCTTGAAACTCGAGAACAAGGATCCTTAGAATTTTTAAAACAAACAAGGGGCTTATGGTCTGTAACGAGTGTAAATTTTCGTCCGTACAAATAAGGGCGAAAATATATTACAGAGTAGACTATCGCTAAAGCTTCTTTTTCATAAGTGTCGCATTTACGTTCAGTATCGGTTAATGATCTTGAGACATACGCAATTGGTAGGTCTTGACCAATTTTACCTTGCGAAAGTATTCCGCCTATGGCATAACCGGATGCATCTGTAGTTACAATGAAAGGTTTTGAAAAATCAGGTCGAATTAAAAGTGGTTCTTGACATAATTTATCCTTTAAAATATCAAATGCTTGTTGCTGTTTTTCGGTCCAATTAAATGATATGTCTTTCTTAAGCTGCTGATTTATTGGGGCTGCTATCTTAGCAAAATTTTCAATGAACCTACGGTAATATCCTGCTAAACCTAAGAATTGTTTAATATGTTTTTGGTTTTTAGGAGTTGGAAAATCTTTCACTGCCATGATTTTTTTCGGATCAGGTCGAACTCCATCTTTATCTATTATATAACCTAAATATCCTACTTCGTGTCGTAGAAATTCGCACTTGTCGGGTTGCAAATGAAGATTTGCATTTCGTAATCGGCTCATTAGTTCATTAAATTTCGATTCATGTTCTTCTAAAGAATTTGCATAGATCATAATGTCATCTAGATAAACAAAAAGTTCTGTTCCCTGAAGTCCCGTTAACACTAAATACATTAGTCGTTGAAAGGTTGCTGGTGCATTTTTTAAACCAAAAGGCATTCTGTCAAACTCATAATGTCCATAAGGGGCTGAAAATGCGGTTTTGTGTGCATCTTTGGGATCCATTTTTATATGATGGAAACCAGTTGCTATACCAAAAATAGAGAAATAGCGAGCAGATCCTAACTGGTCTTAAATGTCATGAATATTTGGTAGAGGATATGAATCACAAATTGTCTTTTTATTCAATTTTCTAAAATCAAGTATCATTCGCCATTTCTTTTTTCCTTGTGACTCTTGTTTTTTAGGAGCAATCCAAATTGGTGTATTGTAGGGTGATTGGGAGGGTTTTATTACATTGTTTTTTAATAATTCATCCACTTGGCGAATGATTTCTTCCTTGTGAACTGGAGGAAATCGATATTGTCGCGAAAAAATAGGGCAATCATCTGTTGTTGGTATTGAGTGTTCGAGTATGTTTGTAGGTTCTAAATATTCTCCCGGAATGTGGAAGCAATCTGCATTTTTAGTAATTAATTTTTCGACGTGCTCATATTCTTCCATATTCATATGATCTAATCGTAGTAATTTTTTGATGATTTCTACTCTTTCTTCACTTGTGATCTTGTAAAATTGGCAGGAATGGTTTGATTTTTCATCAGATTTCAAAAAACTATTTAATATTAGATTAGGCAAATTTTCATTATTTTTACTGTCGGATAAATTTGATCTATTTGTTGAATTCTTGAGTTCGCATTGTTCAAAATCTTGTAAGAGAACACTGGGAATTGATATTTTTACGGGTTGTTCATTTATATTTGCATATTTGACGTAGGCTTTACCTTCACAATTTTTTACAATGGCTTGACCCACAAAAATTCCTTCTCCAATCACTAATTGAGGTATATAACCTTCACTTTTTTCTGTATTTTCTATTTTTACATAATAATCAACAATTGTTCGTGCTGGGATTGTGATAACGCCAGTTTGTTCAAAAGGATAAGTTTCATAATTAATTTCAATACATTTATGTGTGTAGTTTATATTTACTTTATTGTTTAAAAAAAATTCAGAGCCTAAGACTCCATCTTCATCTACTGGTACATCATCAGGAATTATATTTACTATAGTTAAAAATCCAAGTATCACGACCTTAATTTGACCTAGGGTATAAAGAGGTAGGTCATTTATTCCTGTCAGTCTCACAACTTCATTCTTATTTATTTTTATTTCGGGGTCAATTGCACTTCTTTTAATTAGATTTCGACCAGCGCCAGTGTCGATCATCATACGTGCCGAGCTTTTTAGAGCAACGGCAGATACCATGATCGAAGGAATTATATTATTTCTACTGAGATGAATTTTAATATCATTTTCCTTATTTGTAATTTCTATGGGTGCTTTATTTAATGATTCGGCGCCTTCCTCCCAACACCCTTTGGGGGAATAGCGTTGGAGTTTTCCTGGTTCTGCGTATAATTTTGAGGGCTTTGTTGTCCGTTTTGATTTTGTAAATATTTACTCTTTTTATAACAGTCCTTAGCGATGTGGCCAGGGATATTACAAAAATTGCAAACAATTTTGGATCCTTGAGTGGGATACGGGCGGGTTTGCTGATTATTTGAATTTTCAGAATTGTTTCCCTTTTGGTTTTGTCCGGGCTCAAAATTTTGATTCTGTCTGGGTCTAAAATTTTGATTTTGTCCGTATCCGAAATTTTGATTTTGTCTGTTTCTGAAATTTTTATTTTGTCTGTATCCGAAATTTTGATTTTGTCGGTATCCAAAATATTGATTTTGTTGGTTATTGAAATTTTGATTTTGTCGGTATCCAAAATTTTGATTTTGTTGATTATTGAAATTTTGATATCGGTATCCAAAATTTTGATTTTGTCTAGGTACAAAGTTTTGGTTTAGTTCAGGTCCAAAATTTGAACTTTGTCCTGGTCTAAAATTTTGATTCTTTCGGGGTGCAACATTTGAATTTTGTGCAGAATTCCATAGATTAAAGTTCCCTTGGGGCTTATTTGGCAAAAATTGGTTTTGTTCTGAACTTGAAATAACAGGATTTTCGCAAAAAATTTTTTTTTTTCGAAAGTTTTCGAGGTGGTAACATTTTTTGGTCGCATGTCCCGGCTTTCCGCAAATTAAACACGCTATTTTAGTGTCCTGAGCAACATTGAATTTATTATTTTTTGTATTAATTCGCGATTCTGATTTGCTTTAAATGTGTCATATGTGGCACCATCATTGCCTAATTTATGCGCGTCTTCGATTATATCTTCTAATTCTTTTATTCGCGCAGCGTATGATATGACATTTTCTTTATCTCACATAAATATGTTGCCTAGTTCTCCTTGCAATTGATATACACTTTTCGCGGGGGCATAAACCTTTTTTAACTTTTCTATGAATTCGTCTAAATTTCGAAACGTATTTCCGAATATGCATTTTCGCGCTTCTCCGGTTAATTTGCTCCTAACTAATCTGGCAAGATTTTCATGCGCTTGTGTAGGAATTATGGCCTTTGCTTCTGTACATCCCTCTATAAAATGTGCTAATGGGATGTTACTTCCGTCAAAAATAGGGATAATTTCGAGTGCGGCGCGAAGGGAAACTTGTTGATTGGTTGGTAGTGTCATTTTTTTCGGTTTTGTTGAATCTTCGTCACTTGCTACGTCGTCACTATCGTGTTCACTTATTATGGATTCTCGATTCAAATTATGAAAATTGGTTTCTTTTGGTACTTCTTTATTAATTTGCTGAGAAAGAGTTGAACTCAATAATGACTTTACATTAGCTTCATAATCGATCACGTCATCAAAAGTTAGAGTTTAATTTTGGTCTAGAGAACCACTAATTAAACTCGAGTTTGTGTTGATTAAGGCCAGTACCTTTAAAATAAAGGAAACTAATATATTATGGCTCAAGGGAGTTAGATAAATGAATTTTAGATTTATTTGAATTAAGACTTACTTTATTATTCATTTGATTGAAGAAACAAATAACATCCCGGTGTTGTTTCGTCTCTGCGTTCTCTGGTGCGGAGTATTCCAAAGATGGGAAATCCCAGATTCGGGTTTCCCAGTGCACAACACTGTCACAAGGGCACACACACTAATGCACGAGAAAAAACGGTTGAGACACTAAACACTGGACAGCCGAATCCGAGAAAATCGTGGTAAATAGAGAAGGGCGTTGAACCGAAATATAACTTGTAACTGGCACTGGAAACTGAAACTGAAATTGACCCATGCTGGTCCTTTGGGGTTTTATATAGGGCCTATACCAACGTCGGTGTATCTTTGGACGTAGCTGCATACGCCTACGTCACGATTATACTATCACCAGATATACTGTATGGCTTACAACGTTTTCAGTATATCTATAGCTATGCCCTCCAGATACCACGTGCTTCTATGCTCTATAGTCTCTGGCCACACAGTACTCGCTACAGGTTACAACGTTATTACTATAGTCTATACCTTTACTCTCGTGTTGAATATATATAGTTATATTCTACAGTCTACACTCTACAGCGTACAGGGTGCTGACTATCTATATATATGGTTAGACTCTATACTCTACAGTGCGTAATATTCGCTCTATATTTATGAAGTATTTATTGTTAATATAATCATGCAAATATATAAGTATATAAATAAATATACTGTCACATATATACATACATATATGTCACGGGACGTGACAATAGTACGGAAAATTGCGATAATGGAGATATTACTAATGTGATACTGCCGGAGTTTCTGAATACTTTGAACCCTCCTAATTTTTTACCGTATGAATTGCGGTTAAGAAATAATTCGATTGCAATGCTTATACCAAACTTAAGTATATGCTAATAATCTTTGAAGATGTCGTATCTTAACAGGGGATAAAGCAAGAAATATTGTGTTCATGCATCGCATTTCATTATATTGTGACGTCGTTTACCCTTTCGCTTTTAGGCGGCGGCAATTTCCAATGAAATTAGCATTTGCGATGACAATTAATAGAAGCCAAGGACAAACTTTCGAAAAAATTGGAGTAGATCTTCGTAAAGATGTATTCAATCATAGACAATTGTACGTGGCATTTTCTCGAGTTAGATCTTGTATATCTTTACGTATTTTCTTGGGAGAACAACGCCCGAATGAAATGATTAAAAATTATGTATACACAGAATTATTTTACTAAAATAATTAGTTTACTTTTTAAACAATCGATAAAAAATGTTTTCAAAACATCTTGAGGTCACAGGATACTTTACTATACAAAAATTTAGATTACGTGGGTTTTTATTTACAATCTACAATTTCAAACAAAAATATTATTGCCCAGATGTAAAGAACATGAACACGAACGTCTGACAACCATTATTTTTTTGAAAAATTATTCACAAAAACCTGCGTAAAGTAATTTGCTCTTACGGCAAAGTTTTACATGCCCTCGAATTCTTTGCAGCAAAATAAATGTTCAAATACGAAACACGCGCGCACAAGCGCGCGATCGGTCTCTTTGTAGAAAATTTAGTAATGGAGGATCTTGAAAAAAGAGCCTTCAATCATTTAAGTTTTACTCCCATCCTTTACAAAAGATACGTGGATGATATCCTAGCTATTATTCCATCGGATAAAATTGATGAGTTCAAAAATACTTTTAACAATTTAGAGGATGTATAAATTCCTGAAAATAATCCAAGAATCTTACGATAAAATTTGGACAAACACCAAAAAATGCTCCGATTGCAATTCCTGAAAACAAAATAAAAATTTGTTTCTTTGGACAAAAATAAAAAAGAGGACAGAAAAATGAGAAGGAAACCACCCAAATCCCCTTCCTTCTCTTTTTTATTTCATTCGTCTTTTTTTTTATTACTTGGAAATCACAATAAATAAGCATGGATAATAATTACCAACGTTACGGTGCTCACATAGCACCCTTATCAAGGTAAGAAAACTTAGACCAGGTGGAACCAGCAACAAAAACACGATGCTACCTCCTGGAAACCCGAGAACAAAGTGTGGGTATAAAGGCACATCCTGTATACCTGAGAACTAAGTATGGGTCTAAAGAAAAATCCGTTATGAACAAGATTGAACAGGAAATAAGAGAAAGTCAAGACTCATGAAAATCCATTGATAAATGTAATTAATCATACTAGAATAACTCTTATTTAATTGATCCAAATCTGCTTTTAAATTAATTGACATCTTATTTTGTTTTTTAATATAAAGCATTTCGATGAATTCCCTCTTTCTCTCATTACTTTCACTATGCAAAATTTCAACATTATTCCAGTCAAACTCATGATCAATATCAACAAACCCTCTCGTATGTCTAGCAAGAACACTCTTAGAACAGCGTCCCAAACGAACATCACTTTTGTGTTCCTCCACCCTAGTATGAAGAAGTCTGCCAGTCTGTCCCACATAAGTCATCTTACAGATCCTGCAAGTGATCTTGTAAGCAACGCCACCTTTTTCAAATTTGTCTAAAGGATATTTACAAAAAGTTACTATTGAATCCATTTTAAATGGTATACGGAAAATGGTATGAATATTTCATTTTTTTAACATAAATTCAATAGTTTTTGAAATTTGACCAAAAAAAGGAAGAACAAAAGTATTAAAAGAACTATATTCTCTCAATTCCTTCTGATCATCTGTAGATAAAATGTTACTCTGTTTGTTTTTTATTTGTTGAATTCTAATTGTGATATGTTTTTCAATTAACTTTCGTGGGTAATGGTTAAGAAAAAGGATATTCCTAACAACATTCAAATTTTCTGTGTGAAATGAAATGTGGGACAAACCTAGTGCTCTGTCAACCAAGTTTTTGATTATTGAAATTTTGTTTTGAAAAGGATGAGCAGAAAAGAAATTTAAAATCCTACCTGAATATGTATTTTTCCTATACCAATTGGTAATAATATTACCATCCTGACCTTTGATTAGTTCTATGTCCAAAAAACTGATTTTATTATTTTTTCTATTTCATGGGTAAATTTAAGTTTTTGATGAAAACTATTAAAGACCTTAATAACTGCCTGCACTTTTTCTAGAGGAACACATAATATGGTGTCATCAACATAACGGAAGTAAAAGGGCAAAATAAAATCTAACTTCTTGAAAGCAAAGACCTCCAAATCTTCCATAACAATTTATGTTGAAATCGGAGAAGTGACTGAACCTATGGGAGTGCCAAACTTTTGCCTATAAAAAGATCCATTGAATTTAAGATAAGTTGAGTTCATAATAAAAGCTATCCCTTTAATACATTCTTATTGACTTAATCGAGTATGTATTTTTATATTGTCCCATCTATTCAAAATTGCCTGTTCAGCCTATTCAAAGGGTATACTTGGAAACATTGCAACAACATCCAAAGAAATTATTACATGGTCATCAGGAACAGTTTTTTTAATAATAATTTTTTGAAATTCCCAGCTATTTTTAATATTGAATTTTGAAGTTGTAATAGCGTCTTTGAACATCAAATCAAAGTTTTGTTCTAAAAATTTGGTGGGAGTGTTATTAGTTGAAATAACTATTCTCTAAAGGATAGCCCTCTTTATGAATCTTTCTCAACCCATAACATCTTGCAAGAAGCGTGTCTTCGGTATTTATATCAGTCCATCTTATATCTTTTCCTAAAAGTCCTTTCTTTCTCCAATTGTCTAGAATCCTGCAAGTGTCTCTTCTTAATTGTTTCAACGGATTTTCACTCAATAAATCAAAGTTATCACGATTGAAAAGCAAATCCTCCATATCCCTAATATAATCTGATTTGTTCATACAAACTGTAATATTGCCCGTATCAGCATTCATACAAATTATATCAGGGTTGTTTTTAAGGAAACCTTCCGTTACCATGAAACCTTCAGAAATTTTACGATCAATGATATTAATGTGCAAACATTTCTTATCAACAAAGCTCTTTGACAAGTGCAAAACCTTGTTCCGGAAATCCTGTTGATCTAATATTGGAATTTTGTGTATACTTGATTCAACATCTTTGACTATTTCCATCATTTGTTTCGATTTACTTTTTATCACATGGTTCCTAAAACCTTTACCTAATCTGAGAATATCTGTAACTGAATCAGGAATTTGAATATCTGCCAAATTTACAAGCCAAGGATCCCTATCTTCTTCTTCAAAAATCTTGTGTAAATTAAAACTTTGCTCTTGAACATTAGTTTGTTGATCAATCAAAATAGAAATTTTGTTCTCATGTTGTTAATCATTGTTTAAAAATCTTCGATTAAGGAAAATCTGATGCTTCAAGAGATCAAAGATTTTATACTGTGGTAAATACACTTCTAATTCACTTCTAATTCTGGAAATTCTTACTTTAAAAAAAATTAAAATGATTTGAAACATCCTTGATCAGTAAATTCAACATTGAGAGTTTGAAATTCTTTAAATTATGTTCAAATTGTCTATTGCAAAAATTACTATGAGAAGCAAAATCTCGAAATTTGTTATCCAAAAAAAAAATCTTTTTTCAGGTAAAACATCATTTCTTCGACATTCAATCTAAAACCTTTTCTGAAGGATACGGCCTCTTAACTTTTGGTTGATATCACACCATAATTTAACCTTTCTGAAGGCTTCAGGACCATATGCAACTTTGATCTGATTAAAAAACATAATGTTAAACAAAAAATAAAAAAATAAAATGAAACTTTGCAAATGACCTCCAATCCAAGTCAGCTAAATTTAAATTTAAGACTCTTGAATTAGATTAAAATCAAATTCAAAATCCCGTTTAACGTCCAAAATTCAAGTCAATGTATAAATTCCTGAAAATAATCCAAGAATCTTACAATAAAATTTGGACAAACACCACAAAATGCTCCTATTGCAATTCCTGAAAACAAAATAAAAATTTGTTTCTTTGGACAAAAATAAAAAAGAGGAAAGAAAAATGAGAGA
>CAKNWW010346973.1:0-13507 GCA_932074435.1 Andricus kollari | reverse complement strand
GCGCGAAATTCCACGTGTAGGTTTTCGTCACTTTCCCCATGAATTAAGAAAATATAATGCATTTCTGCGTGGATTTCAGCATCAATTGCAACGTCAAGCGCTAGTTTGAATCCCTGGTTAAAGAAACTCAAAAACTTTCGAAAAATTTTGAGGTGTCGATCACAAAGGATCCTATAGGCATTCGGACTATAACTGTGTCACCACGGATAAACAGCCGCATTTCTCCCCCTGTTGGATTTTATTCTAATTTACCTTTGTATCCAATTCTTATTTCTTAGTTTTGCCTATCATCCTTTTCATATACAGACCAGTTTTTGTTTTAATTATATTTTTATATTATTACTTCAAGCTGATAAGGTCCTACAAAAATCAACTGAAATGTCTTAAGATTATATTATTAGTTACCACATGTAATGGGTGAAATCTATTTTTATATATACGTATGCTGTGCAGTTAAACATGCTTCAAAATAATTTACTTAGAATCAGATATATTTTAATAAATACATCAATAATTTCAAGTAAACCTTTTCTATTTTAATAAATTTATTCTGAATTTTATTATCATAATCACCAATAGAATAGAGGATAACAAACAACGATGAGACCAGAGTCCACGCAATCTTCATATTTTCTAATGAGAGGAGACGCTAATAATTTATTTTTAAAACACTTGATGAACAACGTAACTAGTGAATATTTTACTTCTTCATTATCTTATATAACCTGCACCATAGCCGTTATCTCTTAGATTAAATGTGACACTTTATATTTAATAAGATTTAGTTTCAAGAAACAAAATTCGGTTACAAAATTTAATTAAAACTGAGGACACCATTTCTGTAATCTTTTACGTTTACGGGACCGGATTTCTATATCGTTAACAATATGAAGGTTTTCAATTTATTACAAAGAATCTTAACGAATATTATAATAGTGGGCCAGGAATCACAAAAAGTGGCCAATAAGGAACGATGCCTATTTCACTGACATTGGTTGACAATAAATTGTAATATCTATGCATCAAGATAAACCTGCTAATGTATGCTAGTTTTGCAATACAACTTAAATATATGTGCATAAACAAGAAAGCAGACTATCCCCTGGAATGGCAGTGGATTATGTTAGGATATTATTATTTTGATGAAAAGAAATAACTCTGCAGAAGAGAAAAACTTTATTTTTGCAAAACTGCAATATAAGTATATTTGATCATAACTGTTTTTGACAGATAATATAGTGTAGCAAGATATTATTTTTTAGATGAAAATAAATGACTTGTCAGTAATACATTTTTTTAAATACGCGCAGAAACTAATTCTGAGACATTAAAATAATACCCGTTCGAAGGTTTAATTGCTGGCATTGAATCCGCCTAAAAATACGTGGCTTCAAATTCCAAGGTTTCGCCAGCAGAATCATCGTTTCAAAATCTAGCGTTTAATTAATCGCAAAACAAAGTAAGTTGTTTCTAAACATTTTTTTACCTTATAAAATTAAGAGCATATTATACTCTTCAAATCTGGACCAAGGACACTGATAAATATTACGTGATTGCTGAGCAATCATAAAAAATGTTACACAACGGAAGAAAAGTTGCTGCGAAGCTAAAAATAAGTTACCATAATCATTATTTCAAAAAATTAATATGATACCTTCACAAATGAAGTTAAAAAATGAATCATATATTTCAATCATAATATAGAACTAATTATTTTTTAATAATTTTAACAATTCAATAACTTTCAGTTCAGTAATTTTCTATACTTTTAATAATTAACTAACTTCCTTATAATAATTCAAGTATAAAAATAAATTAAGAAATAAGTATGTGACTAAAATTAAAATGTGAAGAATAATTTTCTTCCCAGTTATTAAAATAAAGGTTTCGTCCCATGTAGTGATCTTGGATTTCTTCCACTCAGCCTGAAATACCGAATGACATATCTCAGAGCGCCGACTCGACATTCACAAAAACCATTCAAATACAATTTTTATATCTTTTAAAATGACATATTTTATGTTCAGGATAGCTTTCCTCTACAACCGATATTTTTAGAAAAAACGTCCGACAAATATTGATGCATGATTTTTAAACATCAAATGTTGAATTTTCAACCAACAATTTTTCTACCAAAAAGGATTAATTTTCAATCCAAAAAAACGAATTGGCTATCCAAACGACGAATTTATAGCAAAGTACCGTCAAACGGGGTAAGTTCCGTCAAGTGGGATAAATTCGTACACTCCTCAATTGATCGTTGAAATTATTAGAGCGGGTTCTAACCAGAATTACGAACTGGCTAAAGCCTTAAATGCGTTGTTCGGCCAGGTTTGTGTATTTACTGCGTTTTAACTAGTGCCGATATTAAAACTCATCAGTCGGAAAACCGTTGGACTCAGAGAGATGATTTTCTGCAGTTTTTCTCTCCTCTGACCAAACATCCAAGCAAATGCGAGTACTTCTAATTAAGTCGGATGCAGCCGCGTGTTATCACTGGATGTGAATTCATTTATACAGTGATTCTAAGCCCACCTTAGTAAAGTAAACATTTCATTAGATCCTTACGCAGTAAAGTGCAGTGGTCTCGAGATGAACATAGTTATGATAAAGGAATTAAATGATACATATATGATACATATACATATCTTGGAATCCGCAAGCGGAAAACCAAAATGTCCGTCTGTCAAACAGTTAGCCAGCAAAAACATCTGCGACATACGGTAAGCTGTGAAACATCAACTGTGCCTGCTGAGGATGCCTTGACTAACGTTAGCGTTTGACTCAACAAAAATACCCTGGGAGAGCATCAAGTGGGATACCAAAATGAAAGAAGAATTGGTGCGTATCTACTATCAAAGTGCGAAGTTTGAATCAACACGCGAAAAAGGATACAATTTTCGAACGAAATTTGATACGAAAAAATCCTCATATGACTTGCTTCATATGAGGATTAAACAACAGGTTGACTTGGCGTGGAGAAACGACGGCAATGAACATCAGTTAGAGCCGCGTCACACAATCAAGCAGCGGCAATTAATGTTCTCCCTCAACCTGTTGATCAACCAGCATCAACAAAACTAGCAGACCAAAAACGCTAAATATCTGTAAACAGATTTCTTTCGGCTATTGAAATAGCTGCCATCAAAAATGGAAGTGGAACAGCAGATTCCTATTGATGAACTCCCTTTGGAGGACGCGGATAACATAAACCTGATCGAAGCTGGAGCATAGTTGCTAGGGCTAATGTGCATCAAGTACCACTAAACATGACTGCTCTAAGGAAGCATCAAGAGGCGACTGTTTTCACCTTCATCACTCGCGGCCTTTGTGTGAGCATAACAGCGGTGGAATACGAACTGCAAACTTCACCATGCTCCTCGCTATTGTTATGACCTGCTTTTGGTTTAATTATGTCAGTTTTACATGAAAAGAAGAACTAATTTACTTAAGGTTCTATCGACCTTAAGGAACACATTCTCATCAAGACACTCGCACTTCGTTTGAGCGCGCTTACGGCGCGCGATTTGGTCGTCGCGCTGTGTAACGACCATATGTTATGTTCTATGTTCTTCAGATAAAAATGACTAAATTTGTTTCTGATTTAAAATGAAGAAGGAAATTCCTTTACTTCAGCGGATACTTCCGTATTTTTCTAATAAATCATACAATCAGACAGATTTTTTCCAACTATTTGAAAAGGAGAGAAAAAAAGTATCTAAATCGTTCTTGGAACATATGTGAACCGCTCAGAGGAAAAACGTTACTCGTCCTATGTTAAAAGCATAGGACGAGTAACGTTTTTCCTCGGAACGCCTCATATATGATAAATTTGTAAATAATTTTGAAAACCCATACGCCAGATGAAAAAGAAATTAAATAAGCAAAGTTTTGATGAGAATGTGCCCAGTTATAGGGCATATCACATAACAAATTTGCAGATATTTTTTAAGTTATTTTAAGATATTCGTCGTATGGTGGAGAGTCTAATTTACACGTCAGTCTCACCAAAACCTCTGTTACTTGTGGACATTTGACAAAAACCGGGGGGGTCAAATTGTACACAAATCTAATACCTTCTCTAGATGAGAATGTAAAAATACAAATTTTTAAGTACAGTGAGCATTATTAATGATTATTTTATTGTTTTAAGCGTTAGAAATGGTATTGAGCCTAGGGCGCGCGACTGTTGTTTCTCGCGCTTCGCGCTCGATGACGTTTTTACCTCGAGCTACGCGCTCGGTCTTTGTATTTCCCCCACATTTGCGCCCAGACCTTTTAAAATTAAAGGTCAAATCATCGACAGCTGTAATTTGGTGATTATTAATTTTCTTTTGTTAAAGCTCCTTTGCCTTTAAGGAGCACATTCTCATCACGAGTCTCGTGTTTCGCACTCGATTTTGTCCAAAATCTGAACATTTCTACATTATGTTCAAAATTATTATATCAAATGTATATAATCATATTTATTTCTGGTTCACTAGTTTTTATTCGCAGCTACCCTGAAAAAGCTACCATTTCAATAAATTTATATTATCACAATTCATAATAGGCATTGGCATTGAAACATACGTATTTTCATTGTCTGGTTTTTGTCGTTTTTCCAAAAATTTAATTTGTTTATTTTTATTCTTATTTTTGACAATTGAAAAAAAAACTACTCGCCCTTTCGAAAAATTATAAATAAAAAATGTTTACATCCCCCTTGAGTGAGCAAGTTTGCCTATTATGTTTTTTCTTTCCTTATGTCGTCTTCCAAAACATTAAACTTTTTTCTTTTTAATGTTATTTTTTACGATTAACACAAAAACTAAGCGTCCTATAGAAAAATTGTAGATCTTTTTTGGTTGCATGATTTTCGCATCGTCACCTTTTTTATATCTTGCATAGTTTGACCGCAAAATGGAATTTTTAATTTCTCATTATTTTTTGTGCGATCAAAATTAGAATTTTCTATTTTTCGAAAAAATTAAAAAAGTTGTTATGATGATCATGTAGGGCTTTCGAAAAAAAACGTTTTTTTCCTTTGACTTTTTTTTTCATTTCGTGCGTTTTTCGGCTTAATATGTTAATTTTCGTTTGTGTTTTTGGATTTTAAAAATGCTATAACTCTGCTAATTTTCTTTTTATCGAAAAATATCGTAAGGATAAATTGTTTGGATTTGGAGTACTACTAAGAACCATACATAGAATTTTCAAATCTTGAAAAAAGTGGTCTGAAAAATTTTCAAAATGTGCTCACTTTTTGAATTTTCATCAAAAATAGCTGGCTAACGAACTTGTTTTTTTTTTTAGGACTTGAAGAAATGGGCCAAAGCTCAATCCAATCTGATCATTTTTCGAAAGTTATCGTGCCTACAGACAGACTACAGACTACAGACTACAGACAGACTACAGACAGAGTAGTAGTAGTATATCATTAAGCTATTTACCTTTCGGCGAGCCTCTAGGGGTAAGCGTGACACTACCCGATTCGGGTAGTGTTTTTTCAGGTGGATTTGTAGTAAATGGGGTAAATGGGCAGAGACCTTGATAAAAATCATTTTTTCTAGCTTAAGGGGTCTCAAAACGTGGAGATTTGATGAAAACCGACAAAGGTTGTAGGGCGTGCAAAAAGAAACATTTTTCTTGTCTTGACTTTTTTTCGTATCGTGCGTTGTTCGACTGAAAATGTTAATGTTCGTTTCTTCGTTCGGATTTTGAAAATGCTGTAACTCTAAAAATTTTTATTTTATCGAAAAATGTCACAATAATAAATTGTTTTAATTTTCGAGTACTATGAACAGCCGCACATATAATTTTAAAATTTTGAAAAAGCATGGGCTCGAAAATTTTCAAAATACGCTCACTTTTTGAATTTTTATCCAAAATGGCTGGCTAACAAACTTGACCTTTAGTTTAGGAGTCTTAAAGAGTATACAAAAGGAAAATCGAATCGATCAATTCTTTCGGAAGTTATCGTGCTGACAGGCTAAAAATCTACATACATACAGACCCACAGACCCAAATACACACATCCACGCATTTAGGCATACGGACACATTCGTAAAAACCTGTTTTTTGGATTCAGGGGTTCTCAAAACGTGGACATTTTACAAATAACGGGGGGTCAAATTTTACACGAATCTAATACCTTTAATTAAAAGGGTACTTTTTAAACATAAAAATTGATTTATTGGACCAAAAAGGCAGATCTTTAACAGAATTTATCAATTTCCAACCAAATATTTCAATGCCCAACTTAAAAAATGATTTTTTAACTAAGAATGGAACAGGTAAAGTTTCAGTCTAAAAGTGCTTTTGTACTTGGAAATCCACGTAGAAATTCACGAGATATTCCACGTGGAATTCTACGCATAACAGCACGTTGAATTTTTTAATGCACGTTAAGTTCTACGTGGTTGCCGACGGGAATTACTTGAATAAATACGTGAATTTTGTTTCTTGGTAGCAAAAACTCTCATTTTTTTAGGATAAGCATAATTGGAGATTAACGCTGCATACAGTGAAAAACTATTTTGACAACTACATTGACTTTAGGAAAAAATGTATCCTCTGTTTCTTGTTGCAGAATTAAGTTTCCAGTTCGAGTATTTGCCTAATGGCGAACCGATTCCTGGGGTCGCTCGTTCCGAACCTTCTGCTTCTTCTCCTGTCATATATTCTCCTGAAAGGTCTATTCCTCCTGCCAGACCTCATTCTTCTGTCCAGTCTCCTTCATCTGCCACACCTCCTCTTCTTCTAAGGTCCATATCTCCTCCTACCAGGGATCTTTCTTCTCTCATGCTTGGACTTCTACCTAAAGATCTTAAATTTGTTTGACTTATTCCCCACAAGAATACGACCCGGATATTCGAACTTCAACGAATTACTTTTCCTCCTGATGTACCAATTGTAATTGGAGTCAAAAATAATGTTCTATCTCCTGTTCCAACCAACGAGCAAATTGTATTATCAACCCTCCTGATCAACATTCTCTTGGAAGGATTCTTCCTCCTGCAAGTCCTCATTCTTCTGCTCGGTCTCCTCCTCTTGCCGAGCCATCTCTTCGTGACAGATCCACGTCTCCTCCTGCCACACCTTCTTCGTCTCGCATATTTGGATTTAAACCTGAAGAACTTCGATTTGTTCGACTTATTCCTTACAAGAATCGATCCCGAATATTCGAACTCCGAAGATATACTTTTCCTCCCAATGCACCAATTAGAATTAGACGCAAAAATTATAACCTGTTTCCTATACCAGCTAAAGAGCAAATTGTATTATCAACCCCGAATGGTGACGTTTTTGCAATGTACGACAAAACCAATACTCGCCACCAAGAGATTTTTCGTGGAATATATTTGCATGATAGTCGGAAGGGGACACGGGCAAAAATCAACATGAACAACAGCGCTTGTAAAGTAATGACCCCAGAAGAAAACGCGGAATGTGCAATAGGTCCTCGAAACACAATCACAAAGTATTTTAAAGTATTTCGTGTCTAAACGAAAAATTTGTAAACTGTGAGTTTGATTTAAAAACTCTTTTCAGTGTGGCCGATGGACTCGGAAACGACAGTGAACTTCTTTTCGACCGGCAATCTTACAAAGTTTCAGAAGAAAAATCTATCCAATCACTTGGTAAATCAAAAATTGCATGCATATCATGTGATATGATGCGATTTAAAATAAGTACGCTTTGGGATTTTTTGTTATTGTTAACTTAACTAGTTATTTGGTTAAATCATGAAATCGTTTATTTAACAATGCGTTATTCTAAAATATTTTACTTTACAAATTTTAAATTTATTTCTTCATTTACAAGCGTACATTCTTAATTTCATGAATTTTGTTGATCAACTTTAAACATAAATTGATTCACGGTTTTTTAAATGCAACTGTAGTTTGAGTATTAAAAATTGATAAATAATAAACGATTTTACAAGACGATGCTAAATTTTTTAAAAGACAAAGCAATCTTATTTCATTTCAAATCGTATTAAAATAATGTTTGCGTCTAAAATATTATGTTTTTATCTTCTTTAATTAGAAATGTTTTAATTAAAATAAAAAGCAATTTGACAATATTTATCGACATTTTAATGCTTATTTAAATAGAGCAATAATTTAAAATAAAATATTGAAAGCTAACTATTTAAAACCTAATTTTTTGAAATAGAAAGTCTTGATTCGTTTCGTGTTCAGAGTGCTTAATTTTAATTTTGAAAGTTGCGATATTAATTGTTCCAATTACCAAATTTCCAAGTGTATCAACCGGGAACTTTGTTCCTCGACTAGAACGGCTCTGATTCTCATAATTTGTCTCGCGCTTCGCGCTCGATTAAATTGTATACAAAATGCTAAATTTCCTATATTACCGAGCGATTTACGCCTACCCCGCAAGGGAAACAACTTAATGGTATAAAAAAATAAATGTTAAACACTATTACAATAAACGATTTTGTTATAATTAATGTATATCGGAGCGAGACTGCTTATTTATATATTGTAAAGTAAATTCCGAATTTGCTTCTTTATTATTATTTTGTGTTAGTTACGATGGTGGCGCAATCAAAATCTGTCCACCAATCATTGTCTAAGATCCCTCACGCCTTCCACTGAAGGTGACCAGGGTCGCGACCAATCAAAAACACACATTAGGCTCGAGAAGAAATCCGAGCTGATAAGCTGAATCTCGGGACGAGACTTGCTTATTGTAACGGTCCCTGAGGTGCCCAGTCGTTTTTGTAGTCGCGAATTGTAGAACTTTAAATTATATCGGTGTAAGGAACGTAGTCGCAGCTTTACTCTCTCCTGGCTGACCTGACGCCCAACCTCTTTGAGAGTCAATCGGAGGAGGCCGAACCCACATTGGTTCTTCATGTCCAAATACTCTGCCGGCATGTTCAATTTGACTCAATTCTTTTGATGCCACTGGCATTTTATTAGCCTGACCCCCGAACCTGATAACCAGATTTTATTTGACCCAGATTCCTGAAAGTCAAATGTATTGACTATGCCCTATTGCAAATTGTTCGTAGAGCGATATTATTATCATTAGTTACCGCTGAGCTTGCTCATTAACGTTGCGTATGCATTAAGTCAAATTTCATGAAATTTAAGCAAACGCTGAAAGTCTAAATTTTGTGATTCATATTTTCAGAGGAGCAAGATTCCTGTTATTAGTTACCGACAAGCTCAATAATTAATATTCTATTTAAAATCTAGTTAAGTATTGTAAAGTTTAGTTGACTAAGAAGAAAACTGCGAAGCAAGTTGAAGTTTTATAAAAAACAAGTCGCACGAGGCGACAAGGTTTCCCGCAACTAATTGAATTAACTATGTTTTTGCAAAATGGTTGTTCATAAGTTGTTTTGATAGTCTACATTTATTTTTTAAAACCCATATTTGTTAATTACTACTTTAATTGACTGCGTTATCATTCACACGAAAGAAACCTTTTTCAATCCTAAACCAACGCCCTTTACCAAACTCTTCTATTTTTCATATGAGCTAGCGGGAGGATAATGGAAAATGTCTGATGTCCGTACATCGCAAGCTCAATCATGTATTTTGTTTGTTAATGAGTTTAGAATTTGAGATTTAGGTCTCAAGTTTCGTATATCTTTTCAGATTTCTTTCATTTATCTTTCTTCCTTTGTTGCTTCTGACCTAAGAAAGGTCTGGCGTGCAGGACCATTAGAGTCGGTTGATTAAGCCTCCGTTAGACGCAACCCTAAAACTTCCTAGTTTAGAATCAGTGTGCCTGACAGGCCACCTGTATTCACTCGAGGAGCACATCAGAAATAATTGTTATAGAAAGTTATCTTAAGGTTCTTGGGGCCGCTCATTACGATTCTAACGTTAGAATTCCAAAACTTGAAATAGTGGATCCAATATGGCGACTATTGAAAGGCAGAATCCCCGAACTTGCGGATTTTTTTAATTGAACAAAATATGGGCAGGGGGGTTTCACGTTCAAAATTTGTGGATCAAATATTGCGACCATTATGGTATAAATTCGCGTTTTGTTCGCTGTTCATAAACACTGTCCGCCTATTGCATTCGCGATTATGTTTTTTGTAAAAATGACGACAAATATGTTATCATCGACTCATGAAACTCAGTATGACAAATATTGTCGAAATCGAACAAGTTTTTTATACAAGTGTCCGCCATATTGCATATTTATTTTATTTATTAATTTTATTTATTTCAAGTTTATGTTATGAAAGTTTCTCTTTTTGTTAATTTATTGGCGACTTCGTCCGCTCGGCTGTAGGGTAACTTGGCGGGTTTGAAGTATCAAAGTAACATTTTACGTAGTGTGCTATAAAACTGATTACAGGGTTTCAAAAGAGCTTACATCGATTAACGAATACTAAGGTCAACTCCATGTGCGCTCTGTCGTAGGAGAGATGAGTGAAAACAGAGCTTTCACAAAAAGGATAACATTACACTCACATTAAGTAATTACATTACAAAAAGTAAAACATTACAAAACACACAAGTAAAAGTATAACAGATTGAAAGTGAACATAAGAAACAACTAGTGTAAGAATTAAACTTATACGTATAGCAAACCCAGACACATTGAGCCGCTTAAAGTAAAGAACAAAATCTGAACATACATGAATTGTTTTAATTATTAACTAAACATAATAATAAATGATAAAAGAGTTGATTTTATCATTGTACAGAAAATTGTATCTACGATTATTGCAGTTCTTATTATCACAGTATTAGTAAATATTTATTTTGGCGTGGCTATTAGGTAGCTAAACGTAACAGGGGCGCTCGTCGGGAGAAACGCCACATGCGCAATGCTATGAAAAACGCTAACTGCACATTTCAAGTTTTCAAGAACTCTCTAGGAAATTCTATAAGCCCGGAGTCACAATTTTTTGATTATTCATTTTCTAAATTATGTTTCACAAAGCACATAAAAAGGCGCTCAATGGTAAAAATAATTGTCCAAGAATTAGTAGACTTTTTCAATTACTTTGTTTTCAAACATTTATTTACATTTCTTCTACTAGTCAAAGAAAGTTGCCTCTTCATGGTAGTAGTTCGGAGCGTACCTCATAAAATTAGGCGATAACTTATGCAACGAATAAGATCACTAACACCATTATGGTTCTGGTGATACGGCTGGTGATAGGGGAAATGTTTAGCCTGATCGTCGTGCAGTAAAAAATTAGCTTGGTCGTATGCACGTTCTATAACTCGTCGGTTTTGGTGATCATATACTGGGAGAAGTAACTCATGCTCCACTACTCCAACAATAAAACCAAGTACTTTTACTCTATGTTCATGAACACCCGATTCGTCTATTCTCTTATAGATCTGATCTTCATGTATATAGGAAGCAATGCCATCACAAATTTGACTACCTGCTTCTAAACTCTCGAACCATTTCTCTACAATTGCACGTTGTTCTGTAAAAAGAAATAGAAGGAAAAATTAATTTTAGTACACAAGGTTATTAAAATTGGAGTAGTACGACCTAGTTTATTTCAAATCAGACTGACAGTCCATGTTCAAATCACAGAATCATTTGCCGCTAAAATATATTATTTTTTAAAAGAAATAAGATGACACGTATCTTAAAGAATTATCGGAAAATTTGTTTGACAAAGTTATGAGTATTTGAGTTTTTATAATTAAAAACGCGGATGATTAAAAGATGGTTAAAATTATTGTTGAGTGTGTGACCTTTTTTATTATAATATAGGTATTCATCTTTGTCTTCCCGATTCTGATAGAATTTCTCACCTTCTTTTGAAATTCGTTGGACGTTTTTCAGGGCAGCCACTCACCTGGGGGAACCGGGAAAAAGCTGCGAGAAATGCGGGAGAAAAATATTATATCGGGAGATTTCCTGTATTTCATAATTCGCGCGTTTTGTAAGTTTTGAGTAAAAATGTGGCCACCCTAATTTTTTTGAAGTTCGAAAGTGACAAAATGGCGGCAATTTTTCTGAAAGTATTAACGTTCGTTAGTAAAAGTCCGTAAGTTCTGCCCCCCTCCAATATTACGTAACTTTTCCGACTATAGTTTTCTCGTGAATTTATTTAGGTGGAATCCGAAAATATGATAAGCAGATTTGGGAAGTGGGGCAGCTTGATAAAATCTTAGTATTTCTGATGAATTGAGTTGAATATTTGGTCAAAAAAGGTGAATTATGAACAAAAAATGTAATAGTTGATATATTAACCAAGAAATACATATACTAAAAATAAAAATGCAACCAGAATTATAGATATAATACTGATATACTTACCCGAATCATCTGAAGCCACCAAGATTATGAATAAAAGAATGCCGATAAGTATCTTCATTTTCCTCAAACGGTGTAACTTGTATATGGAGAATTTGGTAGACAGAGTGTAAGTAATAAGCACTGTTCAAAATTTTTCAAATTTATATACCAATTTCAGGCGGAAAAGTAGGTCAGTGTTATGGTATGCGCATTTCTAATAGATACTTCAATGACGAATTTTATTTACCAATGGATATACATAAATGAATCTTATATCAACAGTCACTGAAAGTGGAAAAATTGTAAGCAGTTTATACGTAGTAAGAGAAATAATATATAATTTTCATTTGTTTATTTTTTATTATAATTTGTTTTTGATTTTAGTTTCTTGGTTCAGTGAATATAACCCAACGTTTCGAGAAGAAATCTTTTCAAGAATATCTACTAAGTTTTTTGAAAATTAAAAAAATTATTTTGTTGTTTTATTAACACCTAGGAGAATAATGACTAGAATGTGCATACAAAATTACTGAATTACGCAATTACTAACTGATTATCATTATTTTCTACGAAGATATTAGAAAAATAAAGTTTGGTCCCGTGTATTCAGCGCCAACGTTTAAATGCACAGAATTTCGGGGCCATGTTGGTTTGATCTCACAACGAGAAATACTCAATCCTTATCTATAGCGCAAGCGCAGTAGCTAAGGCCGCCGACATTGAGGATACTGCTTTCTCCCAAGAAGAAGGCATTCGTCATAATTATTTGTAGTGATTCTGTCATGCGCTCTGGGAGCTGACCGACGCGACGCCATTCTCATTAAAATTACGTTTGTGTTATGTGCTTGTTACAGACCGTACACGTAGAAAAGTTTCCACGCCTGCTGGCTGTGTAGACAGCCTCTGCCGTGGTTCGTGCTAAGGAGACTCGCTAGGCGGCGCGCATGCGGAGAGCGAGAGTTGATGCAGCCTTGCGACTCCTGCTTATACGCACGTAAGATCTCGATGCCCATCTGCACTCGGTATAGCCGTGCATACACGTTTTCGCGCGCTGCAGTGCTCGAGACCGCTCGGTCGCTCTGATGCATACGCATGAATTGGCATTTTGATAACGTTTAGAAGTATAATAACTTATGGCCAATGTATATATATTGCTATGTTTTCGTAAGACTGGATCACTGAAATCTGACTAATAACACGCTGAGAAAACTGACTAGTAACACGCTGAGTCACTCTTCATATCAACACGTAAAGTCTAATAACT
>CAKNWW010346971.1:0-10250 GCA_932074435.1 Andricus kollari | reverse complement strand
TAAGTATATTAGAGTGAAATAAACCAAGTTCCGTTTGAAAATATTTGTTTTTATATAAATTATGCTCAAAAAATGGTAGTGAGCTATGCCACTTTTCACAAAGTTTCAGTTTAGGGTAGTTGTCATCATTGAAAAACTTTTATCTTTAACCGAACTTTTAATTCTTATCACTTTAATTTTGTATTCTTATCGCTAGAAGGACATGATTTGATTAAATATATATATCTAAAAGCTTTTTTGCTTAAGAAAAAACTCTCTGCAGCCAAGATTGGTTGGGTAGGTTATTTGATGATCACCCCGATTCTCTCGTCCTTCTGGAAGAGATTATAATGATCGTACAGGGAACTGAATTTCGACAGGGCGTCTCTAAATGCGCGGTTATCACTAGATAGGACAACGCTGCACTCAGTTATTAGCAGCAGAGGGTTGTATTTAGTTAATTTGGTAGAATGCAAGTATTGGTCAAATTGTGCTAGATGGAGGAATTTGCTCAAGAATTGAGATTTCTGCAGAAAGAAGGCACTCGACTCAGGAAGTAAATTATTAGCATTAAATTTATATCTAGAGCATTCCTAGCAAGCGTACTTCGTCAAATTGCTAATAAAGGATGCGCATTGTGAGAATCTCCATATAGGATCTCGAGGACTGTCGGCTTTATTACGACTTCAATTTTGGATTCTAAAGAATCAGTACGGAACTCATAGAAAATCTTGAGGTATTGCAGATTTCAACGTTGCCTGACCACATTCCAGCCGCAGTGACGCTCGACATGGGCCTCACCGAGGAGCTTAGCACTCCTCGGATATTGGGGCCTCCTCAATATAAACTGGTGTGGAGGGACAATCGGAGTATACCCTATGCTAAACTTATGAGGGCTGCCACACCTCCCTTAGGATTAGATGAAGATATTGAAGCTCTGAACTATAGACTGACAGAAACAAATAGAGTATCAGCAAGAAAATGTAGTATCTCGACTAATACAAGTCTACATTTTAAGAGTAGAAATTCTTGGTTTGATTTAAGTTGTGTGTCGAGTAACAAAAATTAAAGAAAGGACTAACAGCGTGTAAAAAGTCTCACTTTGTGATATCGGATGACAGCAAGTATGAAAATTCAAAGTACGGCTGTTGGAAGCTAATTAAGCAAAAAGAAAAGTTGAACATAGAGAATGTATTAATAAAACCTTCGCAATTTGCTGGAACTGACCTACATTTTGGAAGAGTTATCCATTTTATACCTAGAAATGTTAGATTGGAATTTGTACATTTAAACCAGTGGCAAGATTATGCTAACTCGTTGTATGGCCCTCGCGATCACGCCATTCAGTTTGAGGGACAGCTATCGTATCCTATCCTGGACCTGAAGATTACTCAGACTGAGATATCGGATAGCATTTTGGTTTGCAAAAAAAAAGAAAGATGCGGGGTGCGACGGTATTAGTAGTGAATTTTTAAGGTTCCTACTGTTCACCTGGTTGTCGTTCCTTCAGACTTTGTTCAGTGCAATTTGTAAGGCGAATCTGAACAACTACAGATGCATTCCGCTTGGCAATTATATAACTAACATTTTCACGAAGATTCTACTGTCAAGACTTTTGAAATGGGCCGGGTCTAAGCCCATGCAGATGAAATAGTCGTTCTTGCTGACTCGCCGGTGGACCTTCAAAGAAAGACTGATTAATTCTCGTAATATTGTAAACTGAATTTGCTAACAGTGAATGAGCAAGAATCAAAGGTGATGATATTTCACAAAGGGCATGCCTCCAAAGAAATTCTCATTCTTCTTTGACGGAAAACAACTGAAAGTAGTCACTTCACACGATTATCTGTGTACAAATTTCACATCCTCAGGTCAGTATTTAAGAGCAATGAACAAAAATATTAGGTTAGCTAACTCAGCCTGGAGGAGTTACTATCAATCTTATTTCTGCTAAATGGGATACCTGGACGGTCAAAAGTAAATTGTTTCGCAGTTTAGCTCTAAGAATGCTATTCTACGCTATCCCGGTATGGGATCTGAGATCTACTGAGCCTATCGAAAGGGTTCAAATTGCCTTTTGTAAAAAAATCTTGTCTCTCCTGTTTCATACGCCAGGGAATGCAGCAAAAATAGAGAAGGGTGCTACATTTAGCCTGGGACATCTTCTGGGCAGCTCTATCTTGGATGGAAAAGGTCATGAATATGCCTGGGTGCAGGCTTCCTAGAATATGTCTTAGTAAGTTTTATGATTTATTATGACGAGAGTCTGCCTGTTCAAAATATGATTGTATTCTCCAAGTGAAAAAATTCTTAGTAATAGAGAAGATGGGCTGTTCTGCTCTGAGAGCCCCCAGGTCTTCCCTTACCTGCCCTTTATTGAAAACCGGGCTCCATACTTACTCACGCGTGCTCCTTGCACAAACTTGCACTAACATCTTAGCGCAATTAAGACTTATTCGTTATTTCGGCCTATATTGACTTATATTAT
This sequence comes from Andricus kollari, assembly GCA_932074435.1. Classification (NCBI taxonomy): domain Eukaryota; kingdom Metazoa; phylum Arthropoda; class Insecta; order Hymenoptera; family Cynipidae; genus Andricus; species Andricus kollari. The sequence goes on along the minus strand of CAKNWW010346971.1, from coordinate 7,783 downwards.
AATGCTTAGACGAAAGTCCTTCAACGCATCTTCAGTAGATACTAATTCGAAACAATTTTGGCAACGCATTTTAAACTCTCATATGACAAATGGCATTCGATCCGTTTATAATTTTACAAATGACGTACTTCGTATTCTTCCCTGTATTCTGGAAACTTGAATTATGCCGCTCCATCTAAACTTACTGTATTTAATTATGTTTTGCCGATTTGATGCATCCAGGATTCTATTTGCGGAGGTCAATAGACCTATAGCAAATTTGTGTTTCTACTTCGCAGGTTACTCACTTCATTTTGATGCATCACGAAAAGCAAATTAATTATTGTTATTATATTGCAATTCAAACAATAGGCTGCCCCCCTCTGTAGAAAAATTAATATAGGTAAATCATTATAAACCTACAATAAGTTTCCTTAAAATATATTTTCGTGAAGGGATGAAATGGAACATATTTTTTGTTTACGAAAAAGACTGGCTGGGGCATCGCGGAAAGATTGAAGCCTTGATAAATATAATGCGTTGGATTTATTATTATCTGTAATTACGAGTTACTTACAACATTTGAAGCCGACTTCGAAACACAACGAATGTCATATTTTAGTCTTACATATTTTTCAATTGAATTAATGATGTGGAATATTATGGTTTACATGCTCTACTTTAAAATAAAGAAAAATTGGGCGAAAGCGGCCTACTGGAATTTCCCTGATTTCATCTGATGTCAATGAGGTGATCGTGCCGCTTTCTATGTTTATTTTTGCACGTGCTTTACATTTAAAGTGTGGATGATTGGCATATAATCCAGCAAGATCATCACTAGTCTCCAATATTGCAAATATGTCACCATCGGATGTTGCTAATACAATTTGTTCTTGGGTTGGCACGGGCACATAGGTATTACGTCTTGCGAGTAATTGAATTGGCTTATCCGAAGGAAACGTGTATCTTCGTAGTTCGAAAAGCCGATGCGGATTCTTATTGGGAGTAAGCCGAATAAATTGAAGTTGGTCAAGTTCATATTCAAGTCCGTCATGAGAAACAATACTGGTAGGTGGTACCATGCACCTGGCAGGAGGAATTCTGGCAGGAGGAGACCTGGACCTGATTCGAAGAGTAGGTTCGGCAGGAGAAGGAGACCTGGCCGGAGAATAAGGTCTGACTGGAGGAACTGACCTGTCAGGAGAATGTTGTCTGTCCGAAGAATAAACTGTAAATAAAAGGTATTATTTCAGGGCTAATTTCAGATAATAAAATAAGACTCAGAATAAATAGTCTCGAGTGGCACTAACATGAGACCACTGGTGGGAACTAAGAGTCGTTAGTTTTACATCAAGAATAACAGCATGAAGGTATTCTATTCAAAACAGGACACGTAAAAAAGAGATCTCTAGTTTTTATAGATTTACATTTCAAAATTCTAGAATCTTGAAGAATTACAATTGAAAATTCTTGAATTTTTAAAATAAAGAATTATCATTATGATTGAAGGTTTACAAATCAAAGTTCTACAATTTTAAATCTTCCAAATTGAAAAAATTTTTGAAATTAAAGCATTAAATTGGATTATCAGTTTTGAAAAAAGTTATAATTTCTTTGCTAGCTATTTAGTTGCTGAATCGTTAATAAAAGCTTTATTAACAAATATAATTAGGTTTAGAGAAAATGGAGAAGGAATTTTTTATTTCGCTCGAGGTGCACGTTTTAAAAACTTTGAACATTAATAAAAAATATAATTTTAAATTTTGAAAAAGGGAAGATTTTATTTCAGCTAAAAAAATTTGTCAGCCATTATTAGATGTTCAGCTTGATACGACTAAACATGCGCAAAGGGGCCTTGATCAAATTCATATCGAGACCCTTACGGAATGCTTACAAGAAGAAAATATAAAAATGAGATTATAAGAAAATCGTTTCGTTAGGATGTTTATTAGATTTGTTTTGATAATTGAGCCTATAATCTAAATTGGAAAGTTTGTAAATTTGTAGAAGTGGTGATTTGAAACAAGGAACAAGACCTCGAAGCATCACGTGGAATACGACGTGGCATTCTACGTGTATTACCAGATGGTACTTCATGGTTTGGATTCCGTATGCTTGAAATCATTAAACCAACACTATAACTGCGAAATGACACGTTTTCAAACTACGCATGGTACCAAAAACTCAAAAATATCATCCACTTTTGCCCATAACTTGCGGTTTTCACCTGCTTATGTACTCTTCATTTTACTTTTTGTGTAACACATTTTGGATTCCTTCGAAATAAATTCGTATTCATTCCGGGCAAACTCAGGGAGAGTTTGGAAAAAATAGCAACGGGATAGGATGCGAATTACATCGGACAAATTTGTATTTGCGGAAACATTAAAAACGTTTTCTAAATTATAGAATTATTATTGTATTTTATTCACCAATAGAATTCAGGATAATAGTAAAGGTGAAGACCAGAATATATGCGTTCTTCATTTTTTCCAGCAAGGGGAAACACTGATTAATGCGTTAGTTAAGAATTAGGTTAACAATATGTATTCAACGGATATTCTAATCTTTCATTAATATGGTATCTTAATCGTGATCTAAAAGAGTATAGGTACCGAGCTTGTGCTTCTGGGATACTGATATTTGTATTTCATAAATCAGTCCAATTAAGGAACAAAATTTTATTATCTCAACTGAGGCTATTTTGGAAAAAACAAAGCGATTTTCTCGAACAGTGCTTCGATGAAAATCTGAGTCTCAATCGGAAATTTTTTAATCCATTTAGAAGTAGTGTGGACATCTTTCTCAAGATTTATAGTAAGGTTCAAAGACAACCAAATTTGCTGTTGGAATCATGTAGACATGAAAACTATCCCATAACGGCCTCATGAATGTGGTTATTATGGGGAAAACTATTAGGTTGTTATTAAATTTGTTAAAGAATTTCTTCATGGCCTTAGACGTATCGTAGAGTAGAATGAGCCAAGCTGCGTTCAAAAATATTTGTTTAAAAAAAAAACATGCCCCAAAAAAGGAAGTGAGCTTTGCCACTTTTCACGAAGTTTCAGTTTAGGGTATAGTTGTCATTATTGATGGTTTTTTTAAAAGATACAACATTATTTTTCATGAAAAAATTTGAAACATGAAAAAGTATATTACATCACAAGTAGGGTTAGGCACGTCTTTTTATGGGGACAAGCATCTTTCTGCTGCCAGGTCTCTCACTTCAGCCTGACCTTATTCTCTGACCAGGTCTCTTCCTTCTGCCGAGCCACCTCTTCGTGTCAGGTCCAGACCTCCTCCTGCCAGGGGCATGGCTCCGCCTATCAGTATTGCTTCTTTTGACGGACTTGAATATGAATTTGATCAAATTACATTTATTCGGCTCACTCCCTATATGAATCCGTACCGGCTATTAGAATTACAAAGATAAACTTGTCGTGAAGATAAGTCAATTCGATTACTCGCAAGACTTAACCCTTAGTAACTACACCTCTACTCAGCGTACGTAGTAACCACACTAGTGCAATTTCGGATTTTAAATCTTTGAAATTCAATACCTCGGAAGTAACTAATCCGAATTTAATGTATAAGAGGTACTCTTTGGGGTAGAAATTTCGTAGTAGGGAAAGACCAAGAACAATTTGTATTATCAACATCCGATGGTGACGTCTTTGCAATATTGGATAGTAGTAATTGTTTTTCTAGAATATATCATATAATACTCGCACTCAGGATCGAATAGAAACATCTAGCAAAAAGTTGTGCGAAGCTTAGTTTGGACACAAAAAAGCTTCAAAGTTGAACCTGATCAACCAATGAGGAGCGAGCTTTGGTGACCAATTGTACGTGTCTCAAACCTTAAAAAAAACTTGAACCTCCAAAAATTTCTGTTACATATCTTGTAACAAAAGTACCAAAAACTTGAACATTCGCAAAACCCAACAAATTTTCTTTGTTGATCAGTCTTTACTAAGATTTAAATAACAAAACACCTTTTCTAACAATATAAGTCACCCTTTTTGATTCCTCTAAGAATTTCTGTTACATAACTTTTATCAAAACTAACAGGAAAACTAAACATTTAAGAAACTTAGCAACATTTCTTCCTGGTAAATTCGTTACCAAAATTAAAATAACTAAACACATTTTCTAACAACAAAAGTCATTCTTCTCGATTCATCGTAGACATTCTTTTATATAGCTTTTAACAAAAGTAACAACAAAAACTGAATATTCGAGCATGCCAGCAACATTTCTTTCTTTAAAATTTGCTCGTATGATTAAAATAATATAACTCAGATTATAGCTACAAAAGAAAACTTTTCGAATTTTCTACAAACTTCTTTTATATAACTTGTAATAAAACTAACAAAAAATGAACATTTACAAAGTTAATTTTTAGAAAGATCATTGACAGGTAAAGGAATTTCCAAGAACGAAAGTTTGGTACGTTTCGCCAATATTGAGATTTTTTTGTTACTTTTATTACACAATACGTAACAAAACCTCTATGAGGAATCGAAGAGTATAACTTTTGTTGTTGGGAAAGGTGTTGTGTTATTATAATATTGCCAAGAAATTTTTAAGAAAGAAACACTGTCCCGATATGGGATCTGAGATCTACCGAGCCTATCGAAAGGGTTCAAATTGCCTTTTGTAAAAAAATCTTGTCTCTTCTGTTTCATACGCATCTTCAGGGCATCTCTATCTTGGATGGAAAAGGTCTTGACTATGCCCGGGTGCAGGCTTCCTAGAATATGTCGTAGTAAGTTTTATGATTTATTATCACGAGAGTCTGGCTGTTCAAAATATGATTGGATTCTCCAAGTGAAAAAATTCTTAGTAATAAAGAAGATGTGCTATCCTGCTCTGAGGGCCCCCAGGTCTTCCGTTACCTTCCCTTTATAGAAAACGGAGCTCCAAACCTATTCACGTGTGCTCCTTGCACATACTTGCACTAAAATCTTAGCGCAATTAAGACTTATTCGCTCAATGAGAAGTAGCGTGGTATGTGGCGAATGGAGCTATGTATATTTATAGGCTGTGTATAGATGTCCGGTGCCGGGCGCTAGATTGATATCCGGTAGATTACTCTGATTGGTTACACGACAGTGGGCGCGGTCTGCCGTACAATAGTTCTGTACCCGGCTGCGTGTATTTCTTATTTTGTCAAGACGTGCACGAGGCATAACCTCAAAGTGAAGTATATTATTTGGAAGAAGAATATAAGTATATCTTTTTTACACGCTCGAATATGTAATTGTTTATTGAAAATGAGATATTTGGTGTTTGCGATTTTATCTTTCCTTGTACATTTACTTTTAAATCATGTTTAATGACATTTAAAGATAAAAAGTAAATTTTGGAATTGGTAATTGTTATATTTTATATAATTTTCAAATAATTTTTATTTTATTCAGGGAAAAGGAATATTAAATTAGTTTTTAAAAAAGTACTTCAAATTGAAGTTTATTCAATAAAGATAGAATTCTACCATTTAACATTTAAATGTAACATCTTAAACTGATAAATACTCTGTAACACTGTAAAACTAGAGATCTCTTTTTAATGGTATCATTTTTTTTCGTGTCCTGTTTTTGAATATAATAAAGTCGGGCTATTATTCTCAATGTAAAACAAATGAATCTAGGTTCCCACCAGTGGTATCATTTTAGAACCACTCGGGACTGTTTTTTCTTAGTATTATTGTAATACCTGAAACTAGCCCTGAAATAATACTTTGTTTTTACAGTGGTATGTAAATTCAGAGATGAAATTAAATTAAGCAAAAATTTATATATGAATTCAAGTGAATGATAAAAAAATAAATGATGGAACCCTAATGTGCGAATTAAAATATTCGAATCATTCGTTGTAGATAACAATTATAATTTTAAGTTTCATATTTATCATTGACGCGGCTTATTTTGGTCCTAGAAATATTCTCTACAATAAGTACAATTCGTGGTAGTTTCAATAAAAGAGAAGATTTTAAACAAGTTAAACCCATCAAAAACAAATAATTTATACACTTCTAAAATAATAACTGGCTATAGTTCCCACAAATAGAATGATATAAAAATGTTCTTAGTAATAAAAGAATTATAAAGTAAATGTACGAAAGATAAAATCGGAACCACCAAATAAATCATTTTTAATAAACAATTACATATTCAAATGTGTAAAAAAGTTACACTTATACTCTCCTTCCAAATTATATACTTCACTTTAAGGTTATGCCTCGCTTATACATCTCAAGAAAATAAGAAATATACTGAATCGAATGCCGTACATGATGCTGCTGTCCAGCACATTCGCCCACTGCCATGTAACCAATCGGAGCAATCTACCGGATACCAAAATAGCGCCCGGCACCGGACACCTATACACAGCCATATTTATACGCGTAAAAGCATGTGTACGGTCTGCAATATGGATGCGCTAGAAGAACTTTTTAACGTATTAGCTGTAATTCCGGCCTATATTGACTTATATTATAATGCTTAGAAGAAAGTCCTTCAACGCATCTTGAAGATACTAATTTAAACCAATTCTGTCAACGCATTCTAAACTCTGATATGACAAATGGCATTCGATCCATTTATAATTTGACAAATGACGTACTTCGTATTATTCCCTGTATTCTGGAAACTTTAATTATGCAGGGTGTCTAGCGTTTCTTGAAAAAAAAATTCAAGAACTTTTCCAGGTTTCCCAGAACAAAAAAGTTAATTTTTCCAGGTACCTTTTTTTTACAATGAAAAAATACTTTTCACGAAATATAGTAGAATTTGTAGGTCTAGTAGAACTAAAAAAAAGTTTTATGTGCGAAATTTCTTTTACAGCCTCAAACTCTGATTTTATGGTAAAAAATCCAAACATCCCGAAAATTTCAATCCAATTTTTTTTTCTATTGATACAATTAAAGTAAGTTCAATTCTGCGTGTAATAAACTTCTTTTAATTATAATTGGTTGACATTGACCCAGTTATCAAATTTTAAGGTAATTTACTTTTTGTTTTCAATAAAGAAATTAAAGTTTTCAACCAAAATCATTAATTTTCTACTAAGAAAGACGAATTTTCGACGAAACAATTGAATTTTTAAATAAAAAAGACAAATTTTCAACCAACTAGGTAAACTTTGAAATGAAGAAAAAATTTAACCATAAATGGAATAGTTAAATATCCAGTTTAAAAAACTAATTTTATAACAAAAAAAACGAATTTTCAACAAATTATTTAAATTTTCAACCAAATTGATGAATTTTAAACTAAATTGGTGAATCTTCAACTGAAATAGTTGAATTTTCAACCGTGGTAGAGGTAAATAAATTTTAAACTAAAATTGTGGAATATTCAACTGGATTAAAAAAAAATGAATTTTTTAACAAAGGTGTTTAATTTTCAATCAATTAATTGAATTTTCAACCAAAAGCATTAATTTTCTACCAAAAAAGACAAATTTTCAACGAAATACATGACCTTTTAACCAAATACTTGAATTTCCAAATAAAAAAGATAAATCTTCGACCAAAGTTGAATTTCAAAATAAAAAACATCAATTTTCAGCCAGAAATTGAAACATAAAATTTCTAGTTTAAAAAATTAATTTAATTTGTTTAATTTTTAAAAACAAAATTGACTTATATCAATCCACAATGTCGAATTTCCTGTTCAAATAGACCAATTTTCAACATAATAGTTAAATTTCCTACTTACAAAAATTAATTTTTTTAACGAAATATTTGAATTTTGAAACAAAAAAATCAAACATTAACAAAAAAAAAAAGTTGAATTTT
>CAKNWW010346969.1:1121-14338 GCA_932074435.1 Andricus kollari | reverse complement strand
CCGTCGGAATTTTTTTTATTCATACTCGTCCCAGTAATTGATCAGTACTAAACTTGTAATATGCTACAGTAATATTTTGCGCTTCTTAGCCATTGTCGAGAAAAAAGGCTTTAAAAGAATCAACCCTCGTTAAATAGACCGCTGTGCAAGGTCTTTTAATTCCCGGTTAGGTCCCGCGGTAGTGCTTCGAGTTTGTAACCGAAAAGTCTGGGTTCGATTCCTGCTGCCTGCGTTTTTTGGAAATTGTTTTCAGTCAAATTTCTTTTTTATTGCAAGTGACTATAAAATTTATTTGAAACAAACCAAAATATTCATTTTCGACCATTTTTTTTTCAAAATTTACTACTTTTACTTCAAAAAAAGTTTTTTTTTTCAATAGACCATTCTGATTTTCTTCACTGAACTGAACATTTTCATTTTGCTTATTATTGTTTTCATATGAGGTAAAAATAAAATATATGAAAATTGTACAATATGAATAAAATATATATCCAAATATAAATAAATAGTAATATAATGTATGTACAAATAGAATCTAAATAAAAGATATTTTCCATTGTTATTATGATAATAATTTTTTTAAATTAGAGTAATGAATACTGTTTTTGAAAAAAATTGCATAAGGAATAATTATTTTTCAAAGATCACAGTGCACTGTTTTATCATTGAAATATTAGCTTCAGAATTATCAAAGCTTGATAAAACCTTTTATAACATATAAAAAATAGTTGAAAATGAATATTTTGGCTTGATTTAAAAGAATTGAATAGCCAATTACATTTTGAAAAATTTTAATGACAAAAATTGACAAAAAAATGCAAGCAGCAGGAATCGAGCCCAGACTTTCCGGTTACATACACGGAGTGCTACCGCCTGATCGCGCAGGGAGTCGATAGACTCATATCGCAGTCCATGTAACGTGCGTATATTTTTTTAAAGCCATTTTTTTCGAGAATGGCTGAAAAGAGCATCTTATTGCTCAGGCATATTACAAGTTTGGTAATGACCTGTTACTAAGAGAAGTATCTTGACTTTTTTCACATAGTTCGTTGTTTCGCTTAAAATTTTAATTTTTGTTTGTTTTTTTGTATTTTGTAAATGCTATAACTCCGGTAATTTCTTTTTATCGAAATGAGTCATGTAGATAAATATTGTTTTTCTTTTTGAGTACTACGAATAGCCGTACATGGAATTTTTAAATCTTAAAAAAGTGGTTTCCGAAATTTTGAAAATGCTCTAACTTTTTGAATTTTTATTCAAAACTGCTGGCTAACGAACTTTACCTTCAGTTTAAGACACTAAAAAAGTATACCAAAGGCCAATCAAATCTGTCAATTCTTTTGAAATTGAAAGTTATCGTGCTAACAGTCTAAAAATCTACACACATTCCACAAAAACGGGGGGGGGGGGGGGGAGTAAAATTTTACACAAATCTAATACCTTCTCACATGAGAATGTAAAAATAAAAAAATATAAAACGCTACAAGTAGTGTTGGATAACTCAGTCACATTTTAACCTGCTCCAATCAAAAAGTATCATTATACCGGAATTAAATGCAATTTCAATCCATTAGCAGCCAAAAATTATTCCATTTCCAAAAATGTGCTTAAATTGTTATCAAAGTTTTGAAAAGTCAGGAAAAAATGGGATACTTCGAAATATTTTCGATTGTAGCTTAGTGATTTTTCAATGTGATAAACTGAACAATCAATTGTTCAAAAGGTGTGGTTTTCTACTTTAAGACTAATTGCAAATAAAGTAGAAAATGGCGGTTTTATGATTGTCATATACATACACCTACCAAAAACGGGGTTTCGACCATAAAATCAGATTTACGGGGTATAAGAGAAATTTCGCATGTGACTCTTTTTTAGTACCACTAGGCCTACATTGTCTATTATGTCAAGTGAAAAGTAATATACTGAGTTTTTCTAACGCAATTATAACTAATATAACAGATAACAGGTTTAACTAATAAATTTTCAGATAACTGGTCGTAAGTTAACCCTCTGAAGACCAGCATTTTCTGGAGACCTCTTCCGTAACAGCTGGGTGCGCAGGCACCCACGAAATTCAATCATCTTTTAAATATGTTTAAAATGCATGTTTTTATATAAAAAGGAGTGAAATGAAATCGAAAGAATGTCTAAAAGAATATTAGACTAATTCCAAAACGATATCTTTATTTGTTTAAATTTTGTGCAAACAAATGTAAACAAAAATTCGAAAAAATTGCAAAAATGACTTTTTTCGGTTTTTTAATGTTATTTCTTTTGTTTTTTATGTAATTGAAAAAAATCAGTGGGTTTGATAATCTGTAGACTTTGCCCTATAAAACTGTTTAAGTGGTTTTTCTATTTAAAAAAATATATATATTTATCTCACCAAGTGATGGTGCACTTTTTGCCAAATCTGAATACTTACATTTTGGGCTGTTAATTTTTTTTTAATTGCACTTCTTTAACAAACTATGAGTGTAAATTAAAGCTTGAAGTGTCAGCTATCTAACCCAAATGCAAAAAAAAATTATTGTTTACTAACAATTGTTTAAATAAACAAAGAAGGTAATAAAATGTGATAAATGCTTATTTCTGAAAGTCTTTTGCATTTATTGTTATAAAATTGAGTAAAATTGAGGGTATACATCTTATAAAGTGAATTATACAAAAATTAATAATGAAAAATACTAAAAATTTATCCTAATTACTCATCTGAGCAATTTATGCACACTGCGCGACGGTGCTTCGAATAGCCTATAGTTTTCCCCTAATTTACAGCATATTTGCTTCGCGCCCTCGGCGCTTCCCTTTTCAGAAAATTCACTTTTAGAAGCGCACTGGGTGTGTACACACCCACCTGGTGCCCAGAGGGTTAAAAAAAATGGGTTCGTTGCATGAATTTTAGGTGATATATTTTTTAAATACTGCATAACATTCTGAACATTTTAGAAAATTTACCATTATTTTTTAATACTTCATTGTCGAGAAAAAAAATGTTTAAGAAAAGTATCGAAAGCCCTATTCAAAAACTCTGTGACCTTGAAACGCCACTTCCTAAAAAGCGCGTAGCCAATCAGAATAATGATCCATTGACTAAAGAAGTATCTAACAGACTGCTGGCGAAAATTCAATTTGCAATTTCTACAGTGATATTTGTTTACTTAAAATTGTCGAAAAGCAGCAGCCAGTCATAACCAAAAATACAATTTTGCTTAAAATAAAAAAACCCCAAAAAATAGTAATGAATAATATCATTCAAGTGTGTGAGAGTGAGATGTTTCCAAGGACAACCTCAAATTTTTGTCAATCACATGTCGGAAATCTGAGATGATTTTTCCTCCAAAAACCTCTGCCCAAAGCCTCTGCCGACATAAAATTATATCGGCAGAGGTTAAAGTGAGTGATTACGAGGATTGCGAATATGAATGACCCTCAACTCTGTTCGATGAGAAAAAATGTCTCACCATCCACATGTCGAATTTTGGCATATTTGCACTGTCGCGACACTTTACAAATCCTGGTTTTTGTAAAATTCCAGGCATTTTAAATACCCTTTAGACCCTTCTTTACACTTTTAAGACACGTTTACAATAATAAACATAGCAATAGGTTATATTTACTATTTACCTTTCCAATAGTTAGCGACCATATTGATTGCCCCATAAACTGGACAACCGCGTTACTCAAACTGAATTACTTCCAGATATGTGCGGAACCATTGAGATTTTCTCGCAAAAATTCAAAAAATATACTTTTTAAACATTAAAAAAAATGTTTTGACTCATTTGAAAAAACTTTCCTTACGAAACTACGTTCATTTTATAGTTTTCATTTAATTTGACGGTCAACAAAAAATATTTTAAAATATGCAACAGCCCCATTGTAATTGAAAAGATGTAAATTGTTCTTTTATACGAGATTTTCGGCTGATTGTTTACATCTGTATTAAATTGCAATGTCAAATTTCTCACGCTTTAAGAATTTAAAGCGATCAGTTAATGTAGACGTTTTAGCGAAATATGTATTTATCCTTTTTATCGGGTTAATTGAATTCGGCGATGGTGTCTTCGCCGACAACTCGGCACAAACTCATTAGGGACCGGCGCTGAAGAAATTAAATTCTAGAGTTTTAATTAATGAAACTTCGCTGCGCTCGCCTAAATACACAAGAGTTAGGAAGCACCTCGAAACTCAGAGGTAAATTAGGTAAAACATGAATTTTGAGCTCTCGTGCATATGAAATCATCTGGCTGGCATTAAAAAGTAATATGCATATTTTTGTGTTGGGCTACAATATTATTAAAATGAAATATCGAGTATGAAAAACATATTTAGTGCATTTATTAAAAATTCTGTAACTATTAAATAATTTTAAAGAATTACAATCGCTTTACTCATCAACGAATAATGATTTTAATAATAGTCGGATTTATCCTTTGATTAATTTTATTATTTTACGTATGGGAGCGTCCATTAATTACACAAGGCTAAATGTGCTAATTGAAACCTGTTTTGGCTGAGTTCAAATTACTTTGTGTAATATTATATACAAATGAGTATCGTATATCTTGAAATCCCTTCAAAATGATTAAGCTGCATGGAAACCCTTTATAGACTGGAAATTATCCCTGAAAATTATTTGAGGTTCATAAAATCCTTGAAATCGCTTGAAATCTTTAAAATTCCATGAAAATCCCTTATAATCCTCTAACATCTGTGGAAATGTGTTAAAACTTCTAACTGATAGTTAAAATCCTTAAAATTCTGTAAAATATTTCGAAATATTACGGGATCACTCGAAATCTATAAAATCCCTTTCAACTAAATTGAAATCTTTCAAATGCGTAGGAATATTTCCGAATCTCTTAAAATAATTTAAAATGTTAAAAAATCGTTTGAAAGCCATTGAGATATCTCGAAATCCCTTACAAGTCTTTAAATTATTCGGAAATCCTTTTTAATCCCGCAAATCTTTTGAAATCTTACAAAATACTCTAAAATCCCTGGATGTACTTTAGAATCCTTTGAAATTTCGTAAAAAAAATCTCATAAAATTCATTAAAACACCTTGAAATATCCTTTGAAATCTTTTGAATTCTCATGAAATTCCTTCAAATTTTCGAAATCCCATTATAATGTCCTGATATGCCTCAAAATTCAGGATAATACTTCGGTAACTCTTCAATTGAAATTTCGTGACTTCTTTTAAAATATTTCGAAATTTCCTCAAAACTCTTTAAGAAAAAAAACCTTTAGCATCTTTTTAAATCTGCAGAAATCGTTCTTAATTCCTTAAAATCCCTCAAAATCACTAAAAATCCATTAAAAGCTTTCGGTATCTCTTGAAATGCCATCAGATTTTATTAAACTCCTTGATGTCCCTTAAAATTCCTTGAAAATTTAGATTCTCTCTAAAATTAGACAATGTAATGTCTTCAAACTCTGCAAATCTTTCTAAATTATTTTAAAATTCTAAAACCTCTCGTAATTCTTTGGAATCGTTGAGAATTTCCTAAAACTTCTGTCATCCTTTGAAATTTTGAAGAATCCCTTGAAGTGGCTGAAAACCTTTGGAAATATCGATCAGTTCCCTAAAAATCTTGTAATTCGTTGAAATACTTTGTACTCCTCTGGAATGCATTAAAATCCCTTTAAATCTGTTGGAATCCTTTCAAACCACTGAACAATTTTCAAATCTTTTGCAATCCCTTAAAATCTGTGGGGTCGTGCACATAATACGTCACACATGTTTCCTTTGTTTAAATAAAGACGAAAATAAAATTGCCTTGAAGCAAAAAGGGATACAACGATATAAACGAAAAGTTTCGTGAAACTTTGAAAACGTTTTAAAATTTTAGAAGTTTCAAATATTAATATTATTGTAAATCAATATAAATACTGAATCCTGTATCAACAAGACGCCATTAGAGGATCAAATTCCATTTTTTAATGACTGCTACTGTTTTTGATTTTAAAATAATATATTTTTTGGTTGAGATATCAACTATTAAATTTTTTGTTAAGAATTCATTTTTGTTGGTTAAAATATTACCTATCAAATTTTTTGTTGAGAATTCATCGTTTCTGTTTAAAAATTAATTTCTTTAGTTGAAAATGTAACTAGGTATTTTGTATAATAATTAGTTTTATTTGATTAAAAATTACTTTTTTTAAATGAAAATTCAATTATTCCAGTTCAAGGTTCATCATATAAGTTGAAAATTTATCTCCTTAATTGAAAATGTAACTTTTTTGTTAAAAATTCGTTTTTTTGTTTGTCAAAATGAATATTTTTGAGTGAAAATTTAACAATTCCAGTTAAAGGCTTATCATATAAATTGAACATTTATGTATTTGGTTGAAAATGTAACTTGTTTGTTGAAAATTTGTATTTGTTGGTGAAAAAGTAATCGTCTTCGTAGAAAATTCATTCATTTGGTTGAAAATTAGACTATATGGTTAAAACTTTATATTTCTGGGTAGAAAAAACGACTATTTTGTATGAAATTCGTCTTTTTGACTTGAAAATTTAACAATTTGGTCGACATTTTTGCTATTTCTTGACTGAAAAATCGTATTATGTAAAGATTAAACTATTTTCTTTAATATTCCTATTTTTTGTTTGAAAATTCATCTTTAATAGCAGAAACTTCATCTTTACTGGTTAAAAATACCACTGTTTGGTTCTCTCTAAATTTGAATCAGTTAAATTTTTTATTAATATGAATTAGTGATGGAGTTATAGCTTTTATTCGGCTATTATTTACTGATTATTATTATTTTTTTTTCTTGGCAAATTCAACTATTTTGTTGAAAATTCGTCTTTTTGGTTTGAAAATTCATCTCTTTTGGTAGACATTTTTTGTAGTTAAAAATACAAATGTTTGGTTATCTATAACTTTGAAACAGTAAATTTGATTACTAGTATCAATTAGTAACTGATTTCTAAATATAAATTAACTACTTTCTAGCGACAAATCAGTAAAACTTACTAATTTATCAGTGAAAATAATTGATTTATAGCTAGAATTCAGTCGGTGATTAAAGTTGGTAAAAATTGTTGAACATGGTAAGAATTTTTCAAGATTTTTTTTGGTTAACTTCTACTGTTTTCAATTTAACATAAAAATATTTTCTTGTTTCAATATACACTATTACATTTTCCGTTGAGAATTCGTCCTTTTTTCGTGAAAATTAATATTCATTTGTAATTTGTTAAGAATTTTAGGATTCAACTACTTTATTGAAAATTCTGATTTTTCGGTTGAATTCAACTCTTTTTAATTTAAAATAATAATCCTTTTTTGTTTAAATATCAGCTATTACATTTTTTGTTGAGAATTCGTATTTTATGTTTGAAAATGAACTACTTAGCTAAAAGATGAACTTTGTTAAAAATTCATTTTTTTCGTTATTGAAGTTTCATCATTTTAGTTGAAAATTCACTAGTTTGGTTGAAAATGGAACTGTTTTATTAAGCATTCAACAATTTTGTTAAGAATTCGTCTTCCTCCCAGATAGCACAATAGTTTGCAGCAAACTTGCCTAAGATTTGCGGTGCAAGGTTCGGAAGTTTACACCGAAAGGTTTAGGCAAGTTTTCCGTGAGTAATACAATGTCCGCCTTACGGCCAACTTGCGAGGAAAACTTGCATCGTAAGTTTGAGGGAAGCTTGTGAGACAAGCTTGAGCGAAACTTGCATCGCAATATTTAGACAAAATTCAGGGAGCGCTTTTCGGAACTATTTATTTATCCCTGAAAATTACGTAAATATTGCGATGAAGAATTTGATCAAGTTTGCCTCACAAGCTTTCCCCAAACTTACGATGTAAGTCTCCCTCAAGTTTGTCTCGCAAGTTTGCCGTAAGGCGGACATTTTCTTACTCGCGGAAAACTTACCTAAACCTTTCAGTTTAAGCTTTCGAACCTTGCACTGCAAACTTGTGGCAAGTTTGCTGCAAAGAAAAAAGAAAATTAACCTTATTACTTGAAAATTCATCATTTGGATCGATAATTCAACTATTTGGTTAAAACTACATCAATTTTGTTTACAATAGCATATTTTGACTTGAATTGTGAGGATTTTGAAGCGTTTTAAACTGAATTTAATATATTGCGGAAAATTCTAACCTTTCTGAAACCTTGGGCTGATAACACGTTTCATTGTTTCATGAAACTTTCAATTTTTCAGTGAAATGTTTCATTAAATAACATCCCTAGGGAGGAGGTC
Organism: Andricus kollari; assembly: GCA_932074435.1. Classification (NCBI taxonomy): domain Eukaryota; kingdom Metazoa; phylum Arthropoda; class Insecta; order Hymenoptera; family Cynipidae; genus Andricus; species Andricus kollari. The sequence continues at coordinate 6,108 of CAKNWW010346969.1, read as the reverse complement.
AGGGTCACAAAAATGTTAAAAATCCTTCCAATATGGTTGGAGGGGGTCTAAAATTTCAAAATTCAGCCTTACTTAATGAATAGACTTTCCCTATGCATGGCAGTTCAGGGGAATTCTGGCATCACGATTTCAGGTTGGTATACCTGTCGTTTATTGACTGACGGCACTGACGCTGATGTCAGATGATATTACAGCTACTGTTTTGTGTTCTACGCAACATATTTTACCAGTTTTCATCTTATACAAAGATCACTTATAAACTCAAAATGAGTTTGATCCCATTGGAGTCTAATCCTGAGGTACGTGAATATGTTTCCTAAAATATCAATTTCTCTGTGCATACAGTATAATACTTGAAAGGTTTTTCTCTTCTTTATAGGTTATGACACAGGTGAGTTTGAGACTTTTCACGTTTGACATGCGAAACTTGTATCTTGGTATTGTAGAATCCTTAATTTTTTAAACTATAAAATTTTAGTACTCCATGCAAAAAATAGTATTTGGAACAATATTTGAACTTGTAAAACTTACATCTACAATATTTTATAGTTGTTGCATAAACTGGGGGTTCCAAAAAATTGGAGTATGGTCGATGTCTATGGCTTGGATCCCGACTCGTTGGCTATTTTGCTCAAACCAGTTCTCGCTATGGTACTTTTATACCACCAGACTGATGAGGTGCAGTTATTTTGATGTTTTCTTAAATAATTAAAATTGTCTTTCGAGTGCCAAGTACTTTTGGTTTTTTTAAATAATTGAAATTAACTTTTATAAAAATTATTCAAAAGATCGAAACAGTTCATTAAAATATAGGTATTATAAACCTACGCATAATAATTTTTTCAGCAAGAAGCAGCAGAAAATGCTAAAGAACCTGATACCAATGTCTCTCCAAATATTTATTTTCTGAAGCAGTTTCTATCGAACGCGTGTGGAGCTATTGCTTTAATCCACAGCGTTGCTAATAATCTTGACGAGTACGTATAAATAAATACTTGGAAATTAAATATTAAATATATAAAATTAACATTTAAATAATTAAATTGAAGGATTAAACTTGAAGACGGATTTTTGAAATCATTTTTTGAGAATACCAAAAATCTATCGAGCGTTGAACGTGGTGAACTTTTACTCAAAGCAGAAGACCTGATCGAAATTCACAAAGAATTATCACAAGAAGGACAATCAACGGTACTTTCTTATACAGTATACACTCACAAAGCGCCTTTTCTCCCAAAGCAAAGTAACTGTCCCTTCCATTGCTTCTAAATTTGGTAAGCGCTTCGAGTGTGGCATTAAACGCGCATGCGTGAGTCGATATTCAAATAATCTGTTAATGCATTTCAGAGATATTTGGGACTATTCACAAAATACGTGATCCTTTTTTCAGGAACTTCATACCCCCTTTCCCCTTAATAGTATCAAATATTTTCTGAATGCCCTTCCCCGTTCAGCCTTAAGGGAGTGGCTTAACTAAGAGGGCACTTAGTGAGGATCTCCGTCCCGAGCACCGGGCGCTTTGCGAGTATCTACTGTGTTTCTTTCTTTTTAATATTATTTTTTATTTTGTACTTAACATTTTTTATTGTGTAAACAATATTTCAGGTACCTAGTGAAGATGAACCTGTACTTCATCACTTTGTTGCATTTGTTCAAAAAGATGGTCATATTTACGAATTAGATGGACGGAAAACTTCACCAGTTAATCACGGAAATTCTACGCCTGCTCTATTTTTAGAAAATGCTGCTCGCGTTTGTGAAGAATATATGAAACGAGATCCAGACGAAATTCGTTACACGATGGTCGCACTTGTCCCTGCCGAGTGAATCTAAAAGAAAACTTCATATGCGGATATCATATATAATTACTACTTTTTAAATTATATAATATTGCCTCAGTGTTATGATGCTTAGTCTGGAAATATATTGTTCATTTCTTGTAATTCTGCATTATTCTGTCAAATAAATTTGGAACATAACATTTATATTCAACGCTCTTTTTTGCTAATTATAGCCGTATTTTTAAAGTTGTTTAATCCTCATTATATCAATTAACTAGATAACACGCGCGCCATTTTATTTTTTTTCTCATTCAATTTTTAAATTAAAATTAGTACAAAGTTTTTGTACTTCATATTATCTATTATCTAAAATAAAGAAAAATAACAGCACGGTAATTATGTTGGATCATTCGTGAAATTAATTGATTTTTATTTTTTCAAGCTAAATCATTTTTGTTTAAAATAACCAATTTCAGGTCAAAAGAACGCTAACATACTCTATTATTGTTCAAATATTTTTTTAATATTCTTTGAAATCTAATGATGTTTTATTAACAATAGCAATTATAGATAAAAAACACAAACATAGTATAACAAAAAATCGATCCAGAGTGAATTTTCTTTGTTCAGTGTATCCGATTTTCGGTAAGAATTGCTAACATGACCTTAAATTGTTTATAATAAAGTTTAATATTCGAAATCCAATGATTTTTTATTCAAAGTATTGATTTCCGGTATAAAAGGCCAACAAAACCAAAGGTTGTGAATTTAATGACCCTGAATGATAATGTAAAGAATAATGATAATCTGAAAAATATTATCATTTTTTACAGTAAAAATACCCATTTTTTATGAAAAACACTAACATGACAATAAATTGTTCCAAATTGTAAATATTCTTTGAAATTTAATCATTTCTATTTAAAAAGCGTGATTTTCGCTGAAAAATGTTAATAAAACCTTAAATTGTTAAAAAATTTAGAAAAATTTTAAATCTATAATATCGATTTTTCCGTGGAAACTTTTGAAATCTAATGATTTTTTTTTCTAAAAATACTGAGTTCTGTAGTAACTTATCAATTTCGGACAAAAAACAATAAAATAATCCAAAATTGTAAAAAGATTTATATCTTGTTCACATTATAATGATTTTTGTTTAAAAATATCAATTTTGGTTAGAAATCTCCAACTTAACCTACAATTGTTAAAATTTATGACTCTTTGAATCATAATGATTTTTGAATACAAATTGCAATTTCCGGCGAAACGCACGAACTTGGCCCAAGGTTGTTGAAAAATTGTAAATATTCTTTGAAATCTAATAATTCTTTATTAAATATACCAATAATCTCTGACGAAAAATACTAACATAACAGAAAATTGTTCAGAATTGTAAATATTCGTCTCAATATAATGATTTTTGTTTGAAATTACCGATTTTCTATGAAAACCGTTAATATAAATTGAAACAGTTCAAGAATTGCAAATTTGGTTCGAACTATTAATTATTTTTGTTTTAAAATACCAATTTTTTGTATAAAATGCTAACGTTACCTGAAATTTAATTACAAAATTATGAAACTTTAAAATCTAAAGATTTTTGTTTAAAAAAATATATTTTTGGTAAAAAAACTGTTAATAAAATCTAAAAACGTAAATGATTAAAAATCTTTATTCTTTGAAATCTAATAATTTTTTTATTTCATATACCCATTTCGGGTGTAAAACGCTAAGATAACCTAAAACTATTGGATATTGGGAATCTTCATGATGATTTTTTTAAAATGCTTTTTGATAAAAAAATGTGTATGTACTTATATTTCAAGCGAAAAACATCAACATTAATTATGTAAAATATTTAACGCGCAGGAGTGTGAAAAAAAAGAAATGTGTCTTAATTTACATAAAGTTTATTTCTATGGTTATTCTTATTGAAGGGAATTATTTGGAGATTACGATTATAAAATAAAAAATTTAAGATAAAAAACAAATTCAAGTAATGAAAAGCCAATCTGGTTTTTAACAACAATGATTACGGGATTTTCGAAACATATCGTTACACCACTCTTTTTAGTTAGTCTCAAATTTAAAAAATCAGTATTTTTTAATCAAATTTTGTATGTATTCACTAATAAGATAAGAAATTGTAAAAAATATCAATTTAAAAATAGCGCCTTAGGCGTCCCGATTTTATATTGGTAAGCCTGACTAAGATTCCAATATACGTGCTCATGCGTAGTACGTTATGTTGATTTCGTCTGTTATTGTGTGTATGGAATCATTGTATCAATTTATTTTTCACTTTGGTGTTATTAAATTACTTCCAAGGTCAAAATGAGTTTGGTCCCACTGGAATCTAATCCTGAGGTACGAGATTTTATTTAATAAAATTTAAAATAGTCTATACATGCAGAGATTAAAACTAACACGTTTCCTCTTATTTCTAGGTTATGACGAAGGTGAGTTCTTGATGTGATATGAAAAAATTAATTCTTTTGGGGTATCGTAGACTTCACCATTAATTTAATAAATGCATATTTCCTAATTATAATTTAATTATGTCTTGCACATTTAGTTATTTTATTCATCATTTTTATTGTCACAATGCAAGTTATACTTTTTTTCTTTAGTTGGTAGACCTGTGGGAGACTTAGTCTATCCGCCAGGTGAGCCAACGAAAGATAAAAAGTTACTAAACATCTTTTAATTGACAGAAACATAAGAGTAAAAAATTAGAGTAATAATTAAATTAACATCATGGGAATATTAATACTTTTAAAATATCCTTAATATGTTTTAGTTATTGCATAAACTCGGGGTTCCGAAAAAGTGGAATATCGTCGACGTTTATGGCTTAGATCCTGACTCATTGGCTTTTTTACTTAAGCCGGTTCTTGCCATGCTACTTTTATATCCAGAGACTGAGAAGGTAGAATAATAATTATTTATTTAAAGAATACAAAATTATTTTCCAAATATTCACTGGATTTCCAAATATCATTTTGTGATATTTTATACCCCTAACTAATAGTAAATGCACGCTCACAAATCGGTCGTTCAAGTATCTGGTTTTTTATTTCCTAAAATTAAAAACGTAAACAATTTAAAAATCTATTATTGAAATAATTTTAAAATTTTAATTTAAAAAATTTTTGAAATAGTAATAATTTAGAATTGTAAGCGTTTGAAATTGAAAAAATAAATAA
>CAKNWW010346964.1:0-17380 GCA_932074435.1 Andricus kollari | reverse complement strand
TCAGGGGTCCATTAAAAATAAATGAACACTCAAAAAGCTGAAAAAATGGAAGAATTTGGTCAGGGGTCACTAAGCTAGACCCCCCCCCCCCCCCACAAGTGTTACGGAATTTATGCACGACCCCTTACGGTGTTTCTCAAAAGATTAGATTGATTGGACATTCATTCCGATTGGTGGTGGATTTGTGATTCGATGAGTGCTCAATGAACGTTTCGAATTGATTGGTCCGATTAATTAGGAATTTTCGTGCAAATTGAGTGCGAGTGTGATACATATTTGATGTGGGCGAAGGTATTTGGCTCGCGTCCACTTAAGAACGGCTACAATGGGTAGAGACACTCCCGGATCTCAGGATACCAAAAACAAGAAAAGGAGACTCAACAGCACTGATGTAAACAATGAAGAAGGCGTTCTCACTTACAATAGTTTTGGAGTCTTGAGTACTCTGAATGAAAATGGAGCTGATGAGGAAATGGAAGACGACCACCAAAGCGAAGGAGATAATTCGCCAAACAATGAAGACGCGGAAAGAAAAGTTAAGCTACCACCAATTATCATCACGCTGAAGTTGAAAAGTACTCTCAGTGTATAAAGAAAATTGTGGATACATCTACAAAGAAGGAGACTAAAATCGATTACTCTCCGGACAAACTCAGCATCCGTTGTTCATCTCTGGTGGATTATCTACCTCTACAAGACGACCCGAAGAAGGAAAAAATGACCTTTTACGCATATACACCAAAATGGCTTCGCTCGAAGCACATCGTCGAAAAAAGGCTACCTAACATCCCTCCTGAAGAAATAGTGGAGGATCTCACAAGGCAAGGAGTGAAATGCGAGAGAATATCGATTCTCAAAAAGCACAAGTCTGTACCTGTGCCCTACATAAACCCAGTATTTATGCTGACCTTTGACAAGGAAGTGGACATAAAAAAAGTTTGAAACATTAAATATAAATGCTTAGTGAAAGTGAAGTGGGAAAAATACAAGAATTCCAGGCAAGTGATACAATGCCATAATTGTCAATCGATTGGACATGGCACGCTATACTGCCAAAATAAACCAAAGTGTGTGAAGTGTGAAAAGGGCCACTTGACTGCTAAGTGTGATAAAAACAGTGATACCCTGCAGGAAATTGACAAATTGAACGAAATCGTCGATTTAGGTAAGATACTGAGGCTCGTAAGAACTTTAAATTCTAACCTAAGCAACTGTAAAAATAGTGCGGAACAACTGCTAGTTATTTATCAGGCTATAAATGATGGGCGATAGAGGCAGTGCTCATACTCTCATTTTGGGACATTGGAATGCCAATGGCATAACCAATAATCAACTAAAATTAATACAATTTATACTTGATCATCATATCGATATCATATAAATGAAACCAAATTAAAGGAAAATGAAAAATTTTAAATGCCAGGCTATATTTGTATCAGAAAGGATAGAAACGCAGGGGTGACTGGCGGAGGAGTCATGATTCTAATTAAAAATAATATTATATACCATGAAATTCCTATACAGACTAAAGTCATTGAGGCTGTTGGCATTATGCTCGAGGATAGAACCGCGATAATTTCGATCTATAAAGCCCCACAGCTTAAGCTGCTTGCAAAATTTAAACAGTATTTTTAAAGTATCGAATATAGTCTTTGTATATGAGGATTTAAATGCTAAAAACACGGCCTGGAATTGCAGAGCTAATAATGCTAATGGCAAAATCATCCATGACTATGCTTTTAAACATTTGCTGATGTGATAGAAGAACTTAACTCTGATCATCTACCATTACTGATGTTGGGGAAACTTTTCCTAATTATAGTAAAGCAAATTGGTATAAATTTAAAGAAATTATAAACAAAAAGCTAATTTTGAGTGAGGGTATAGCCTCTAGGGAGGGAATAGACAGGGCTGTTGGCGATCTCGTTGGTGTCATCCTCTCAGCTAAAGGAAAGTCAATTCCACAAAATAAACTTAATTATAATAGAATATTAAATACATACCTGAAGATGTTAAGGAATTAATTAATTTAAGACTTGGTCTTCGAAAAATCGTTCAGAGAACTAAGAGCAAGGAAATGAATAAAATTAAAAATCAATGAACTAATCAAATTAACAAAAAGATTATTAAAAATAGTAATGAGGATTGGTCTAATAAATTAGGGAAATTAAAAATGAAAGATAACTCGTTATGGAAAATGGCAAAGTGCCTTGCAAAGAAAAATAATAACACTATTCCTATATTGCATGGCCTTAATGGACTAGCTATCAGCAATGAAGATAGAGTTGAGGAAATTGCAAAAAAATGTGAAAAAGTACATTTTTTAACCGAAAATCTGGGGGACGGTGAGACTGAGTAGGGGATCGCTAACAGAATCTATAATAAAATCAAATATAAAACTATGGATGTGGATTGCGTTGATCTAGTCACTCCTGTAGACAATGATGGCGAAACCGGCGCTCGGCCCACCCAGGATTTTCTGACTTACCTTCACTTTTTTCTCTTTTGCTGAGTAATAAAGAAAAGCTATAAAAAGTATGCAATTTCATAATGGTATTTCATTGATCAATTCATAATTTCCAGGACCCTTCTCTGTATCCGCGTCTGAGATCCTCTCTTTCGGTCCCGCACTTCCTGCAATCGCCAAATTCCGAGGCCTCAAGTTCTAGGAATAGCCTAAACTAAGGGTCCTTATCTCGGAAGTTGAGTGTATTCTTGCATTAGATTATAATATTTCTGAATTCACTTTATCATACATAATACTTTATTTCAATGTTTCAAGTAAGTAAATTGAATCTTTTTTAGCAGATTACGGGACTGCTACCCGTGCAGAAATTTCTATAGGGCTCTAGTGGGGCCCCGAAGAGTTTTCCTTATCTCTAATCGGGCTCTAGTGAGGAAAACTAGTTGGGCCCCCATATAGAACGTAACGCTATGGCCACAGGGGCCCTACTAGATTTTCTAGTAGGTTTCTAGTGGGGTTCGCCCGCCTACAACCCCATTAAAGAGAAAGGCCCCTGCGGGGCCCCTGTGTTTGATTTAAATTATTGGGGTAAATAATATTCTGCATTATCATTTAAATTACGAGTATTTGATTAATTATTAAATATTATTAATACACATTTTTTAATTCCGTGAGGAAGACTTTCTCATTAACATTTTGTCCCGTTGGATCTTTATGTGTACTAAAAATAGAAGCTGAAATAATATAGTACCTTTGTAATTTAGAGATCATACAGCAATACATTGATAATTGAAAAATTATCATTAATCCTCACCAAGCATGCATGTGTACATCTTTGTGTCCTTAAAAATTCGTTTGTCTCCACTGGCTTTCATTGCCACAAACTGAAGAGCAACGTTCTTTCTAAGAAAACTTTTTATTATATTCGTGATGTTCTTTCGTGTATTTCGTGCCGGATCATAATAAAGTGGAAGTGATGATGCCTGTAAAAGAAGTTTATTGCATATGTGACGTACGCCGAAAAAAGGGGGCTGACTCTGAAAAGTAAGATTGTTCAGGGCGAGCGGTCGAAGTCGACTGGATAGACGCGACTTTTAGGAGAGAGGGAAGACTCACGAAATCTTCCCTCTCCACGTTCCACTACATTCTCACGAGGAAAGAGATAGGTCGTAGATGCGGCTCACGGACGGATATAGATGAGACGCGAAGATGTAGTGGTCAGTGGTGGGAAGTGTTTCACAAGCCCTCGAGCGAAAGCCTGATTTCTCGGGTACCTAACAAGTCATTTATTAGCAATAATAACGCTCGGAGATTTTTTTCGATGATTTCATTAAAAATAGCAACTCAAAAACTATCGAAAGGTATAAAAATCTCGATTTCAATTTTTTTTAGAGTAAGCCCCCTTTCTTCGGCGCACGTCACATATATTTAAATGCTTAAAATGTTAGTTTAATATCTTGTTAAACTAAGTATACTTACAAATTTACGACGAAAATGTTCATCTAATAATTTTTGATCAAACTCTAAGAAGTCGTTCATTTCTTCGAACGGAATTACGGAACCATACTCATCTGTGAATCCTTGAAACTGGGAAGAGGCACCTTTTTCCATATCTAATGTACACACTTTTGCACCCAACGATCTTAGTTCTTTACTGATATCTTTTAAGAGGACTTGATTGGTAACAACAACACTTAAAATTCGAGCTGCAACATAAATTTGAAAGTAAATGTTAACAATTTTTTTTTTCTAAATATTACTTATACAATTCAGAGAATGTGTAATTGTTTTACAGTTTACTCAGTCGATCTTCCTCGCAGATTTGTTTTTCCTTTGCCCCTGTTCTACCGCCTTTCAGTACAGGCTTATCTATTCTGTTTTTCTCGCTGATCTGCTTTTCATAAAGGTTTGTTGGATTATATTTTGTGCAGAATTCGCAGGAACTCCTGAAGCTTAGGTTTTATTAATTAGTTTAGTTTCAGTATATAGAGCTAGCGTATCATGATTATTTAAATCAGTGGACAAATTCACTAGATAAAGGATATTTATAACAAAAATTAATTTAAATACACAATTTTTGAGCAAGTTTTTGATTTTCGAAATTTATTCTGCCTGAATGAAATTAATGATCCAAATTCAAGTAAGAAATAATCATGGAAAGACGAAACCTTTACCTGGCGTCCAAGTGCCTGGAGTATTGAAACACACATTGAATGGCTGTTACCTGCCGAAAAGATTCCGTCAATTATTCCGAAGTGAAGAACAAGTTTGCGTATACTCCCGTTCTGTAGTGGATAGTTCCATATGGTTCCAAAGAATCCCAGGCACTTCACTGACACTTCACTTTACACTGGTAGGGTTCAAGAATTCCCCAAACTCAGGTTCCCATAGTCCGCCAAAAACCATTTTCACCAAATACTATGGTTCACCCTATGTTTACCAAGACACTATGGTTCACCCTATGTTCACCAAACACTATGGTTCACCCTATGTTCACCCTGTGTTCACCAAACACTATGGTTCACCCTATGTTCACCCTATGTTCACCAAACACTATGGTTCTCCTATGTTTACCAAGACACTATGGTTCACCCTATGTTCACCCCGTGTTCACCAAACACTATGGTTCACCCTATGTTCACCCTATGTTCACCAAACACTATGGTTCACCCTATGTTTACCAAGACACTATGGTTCACCCTATGTTCACCAAACACTATGGTTCACCCTATGTTCACCAAACACTATGGTTCACCCTATGTTCACCAAACACTTTGATTCACTAGTCGAATTTTTGCAATCCATTCTTCTTTAAGGACTCGGTCCTCACACATTGCGGCCTTGAAACCCTTTTCCATATAACAAACTAAATACAGTAAAAACTCGCCTTTTTCCATGACCTTGAAACGAAACGATTGGACACGACTCTTTTATCTCTAAGCTGGAGAGAGCCCCACCCTTACCGCGCGTGGGTAGTTTATTTTTATCGTCGACGTTCATTGGCTGCCCCGTTCTTGTATCGATGCGCCGCCGGTCGCTACTTTTTCAAGCGAAAAGCGCGAGTGATTTGAAATCAATAATAAATACTATCAATAATAATACAAATAAATACACCCGAAATTCCTAGAACTGCTGGCCCACGCAGTTTCTCAGCGCGTAGGGCACGAGACGATTGCGACTCGCCGAGAGCGCGAGTACTTTGTCGAGTACATATGTTGCGAAATATTATGGAAACGGTTCAGGCGAGTGGATATCCGGCTCATTGCGCAGTTAGAAAAGTCGCGGTCCGTTAGTCTTTGTTGTCAATCAAAATAGAGGATCAAAAAAGGACGCAAATATTTCACGGAATAGTGAGTTTTGTGGCATTACGTCGATAGGTGGAAATGCCAGCTGTCAGGAAGGTTAGTACATGGTGCAACTGCATACGACATTTTGGAGAAAATCTCCGAAACGTGAAGGTAAGTTATAAAGGTCTGCATGGTAATCTTTTCAAGTGTAGAATGCATTTGCGCAATTCGGGTTTTTGATCCTTTTATCGGTTGAGGACCTTTCAGTTTCACGAAATACAAGCACCGGTCCGAATTTTGAGGTTAGAGTACCATTAACCTGACATTTAGGATATTTTATTTTATTTCGTGAAACTGAAAGGTCGTGAATCGACAAAAGAATGGAACATGACTGAGAAAATAGATTCTACACTTGAGAAATATTACTATTTGTACATTTATGACTTTTACGTTTATAATATTTTCTCGAAAACGTCGTGAGACGTATTCCCAGGACGTCGTGAAACAATACTCAATTCAAGGTTTCCCGCTCTTCGGGCCTCTTTTTTCATTGGTCAGTTACAGAGGCGGAGGAGAATATACCGGGACCGTTGTGGGAGTTTCCGGAACTGCGCAAATGGAAATAACCGTCTACAGCCAACGGGATATAAAGGCGTGGCGGAAATAAAGAGATTTAGAAATATGTGAGTTTCTACTGTATTTTGTATTCCTTTAATAATAAGTATCACTGACTCTTTCTTTTATTTTCTGCCCTTTAATTCTGTTGGCAACAATGGCTATCTAACATTTTATTGTTATTTGGATGTTCATATAATTAATGAATTTAACTTTTAAAAAATCCTAGAAATAATGATTATATGTAATATATTTAAAAAGGCTTTCAATTTAAGTTTTTTTTAAGGTTTCAAATGTAAACATTTTATTTTCATTTTGCAATTCGGCTATGGAAAAAATTAAATAGCTAACTTTACCATTCAACGTGCATAATTCAAACTCTGAACGGATTTTTTGTGATATTTAGTAAATATTACTACGTAAAATAGCCGCCTTTACGATTTTACTTGCATAAGTTACCATTTTAAATAGTAAAACTGATTAAATTTCAAGAAAAATGTGTGTTCAGAGTTCAAGTGAAACATGTTGAATGATAAATTTAGCCCTTTACTAAAAAAAAAAATTACTTTAATTATAAGTAGGTAACTTCTTTTTATTTGTATTATTAATTAATATTGATTAATTTTTTTATAACAATAAATGATTTTTCATGATTTTTTGAGATAATGATTACAGGTCTCGGACGCGGTAAGAATTCATCTTTTATTTTGTTGAAAATTCGTGTTTTTCCATTTTTCTCATCTGTTTCGGTTAAAAATGACCTTTTTTGTTAAAAAATCAATTATTCTGTAGAAAATTTAATTATTTGCTTAAAAATGTATCTATTTTGTTGAAAATTCATCTTTTTTGGTACAAAATCAATTTTTTGTTTACAAGATAAAATACTTGCTTAAAAATGATTTATTTTTGGTCGAGGATTCAAGTATTTTGTTGAAAGTTCGCTTTTGTTGGTTCAATCCAAATGTTTTTTATTTCGAATTGAAATTTTTTTTAATATCAACTATTATATTTTCCATGAAAAAATAATATTTTTAGGTTTAAAATTCTACTACTTGGTTGAAAGTTGAAATACTTGATTAAAAGTTAAATTGAAGATTAATTTTTCTTGGTTAGAAATTAATTTTTTGAACTGAAAATTTAACTATTTTGTTAAACATTCAACCTATTGGTTAAAAATTAACATTTTATGGAAAATTCATATTCTGGGCTTGAAAATTCAACTATTTGGTACAAAATTATTGAACTGTTTTGTCGAAAAATTCTTGTCTGTATTGAAAATTAATACTTTTGAATGGAAATTTAACTACAACATTTTTGGTCAAAAATGGATCTTTTTTACTTAAAGAATTCCAATATTTATTCAATTTTTTCAAAATTTACAATTATTGAAAATTCAGATATTTGGTTAAAAATGTATGCATTTTTTTGAAAATTCGTCCTTTTGGTATAGAAATAATTTTTTCTTTTTGATAAAATTTTTTTTTTTTAACTAAAAATTTTACTATTTTGTTTAACATTCAACTGATTGATTTTAAATTAACTTTTTTGTTGAAAAATCATATTCTCGGATTGCCAATTTAACGGTTTCGTAGAAAATTCATCTTTTTCGCTTGAAAATTCAACACTTTAGCGTAAAATGTCACTACTTGGTACAAAATTAAAAAGTTTTGTAAATTTCTTTTTCACTCAAAATCATTTTCTCAACCCTTTAAGACCCACTGGGAACTTTAGTTCCCAAAAACGCGTTCAATACTCATAACTCGTGTCTTAAAGGGTTGAACAAAAATTGAACTTAAAAAAATGACAATGAGCGAGGTAAAATATTTCGTCCAAAATTCTTTTGAACGTCGGCAGTCAACAGAACGCCTAGACAGTCAGCGGACTACCTAAATCTTCTTAATGCGTACGACAGATACATTGCAATTAAAATAAATTAATGAGAAAGAATTTCTTTAGAAATTAAGGAAAATTAATATTAAGATTTTTGAAATTAAAATTAGAGTCTTACTACCTTTTGCTGAATTGTCGGCAGATGTCTGTTTTTTTACTTGTTTGGTGTCAGGCATCGCTTTTCGATTAAGTTTGCCATTACTATCCATAATTTTGCGATACTTTAACGTATTATCTTTCAGGATGTCCTGTCTTCGTTGAACGCAGAATGTTGTATTGGAATTGATTCATCTAAATTCGGAACTTTTATAATAGGTTTTGTTAATTCGGAAATTCCGTACTTTTTTGAACGAATTACTCGTGTAATTTCTTTAGATTTTACTTTCCCGCCATAATCGATGTACACGTAGTTTTCTTTTTCTAACAATTTGAGCCTTTTGACAGCTTGGTTATAAGTTGCTGAAACAGATACGGTTTATTTTCATACTTGAAAGAAACACTGACATATTATAAATACTTTTCGATAAGCCTGTGCTTTTATACAAAATAAAATTTTATATTTACCAGCGTGTCCTTTTAAAATTACAGGGTAGGTCGGTCAATCCTCTGGAGCTGGTAACTCAGATTACTATTAAATAATTCCCAGCATTCTTCATCTTCATATGGCGGCGGCAGATATTTTGTCACAAGTTGACATAAGTTTTCATCGTAAAAAATCCAACTTTTTGGTACAAAATCAATTTCCATTAGTTCTTGCTCATTTTCTCCTCCACATCCATCATCTTCGTTTTTAAACTGAAAGAGCTGGAAGGCCTTCACCCCTTCCACCTTCTTAGCAGATTTTGGTGGCCTGTTTCACATCTACATTTTTATATGCATAATTTATATTGCCAGGCCTCACACTCATTTAAATAATCCAAACTAGTGTCAATAGTAAAATAAATTTTGAAAAATACTAGTAAAATAGTCTAATGCTATTCTTTAAATATTTAATCGAGCTACTTATTTTTTAAATCTGGTATACAATACACATCTCGCATAATCTCACGTATGATACCATATAATTGATATTCTGAGTAACTTTCTAAAATCCTTTGCAATTTTCTGGAATCCTACGAAATTCGTTGAAAAACATTTTAAATTTTGGAATCTGATTAAATTTCTTGGAGTTTAAAAAAATACCCTACCTCTTTAAAATCCTTTGAAATCCCTTGAAATTTAGAAAGTTCTTAAAATCTGGTGAAATTCTCAATAATCCCACAAAAATCTAGTAAAAACTCGTAAGACATCTAAAAAACCGTACTATCTTTCAAAATTCCTTAAAAGTTATGACATCTTTGACATTTCCTGAAATTCCATTAAATCTTATAAAGCCCTACAAAATACCTTGAAATCTTATACATTTTCTAAAATTCCTTGAAATCTTAAAATCGCTTGAAATCTGTAAAATCCACTAAAATCTATTAAAAACTCTTGAACTCTCTTAAAATTCTCTTAAAATCTCTAGAAAACTCCATTTTTTGAGTCTCTTGATATCTCTAGAAATTCCTTATATGGAATCTTTTCACTTCTTTTGAAATCTCTTCAAATTTTTCAAATACCGTAAAAATTCGTAAAAATTTTCGAAATCTTTTATATCTTCTAAAATGACTAACGAAGAAAAGTTTCTAACCTACAAATTAATACAATTTGCGAGATCAAACCTGAAAAGGGCACGAGCTACATGCACAATTTCAAATAATTTATAAATTGGAGGTACGAATAAAAGTTTAACTTACCTGAGTTCTGTGCTTCACTGAATTGAAGAATAGATTAGGCCAACAAAACTGAAGTTATGAATGAAACTGCAATGATTTCAGAAAATTTGAGAAATTGATGCCAGCCTACATATCCAAACGTGGGTCTTGTTGATGTAGTACCAGCAAACTGTATTCTAGCATTAGCTGCGTAGACGGAAAGAGGAAAAAGGAACCAATCGCGGAACGGATAAAGTTGAACCGGCGCTTGCGCAGTTCCAATTTCCTAAATGACATGCATCAATTCCTACATAAATGGTGGCGCCACAATGATCACGTGATAAAGCGCGAACGTTTAAAATTAATAAACTATAACCCAATGAAAATATTAATAAAAATAAGAAGTTTTTAGTTTCAATTTAGAAAGAATGTAAAATACTATGTTCCGAAAAAATGTATCTAATTGGGCTTTTAAAATATACCCATTAAATATTTTCTACTTCAGAAATTAGCTTTAATATTTTTTAATATCGTACGAATACTTACAAAAGTTATGCAGAAAAAAATCATTGATTTTAGTTTGCCTAAATTAAAGAAGCTTAATAATATTTTAATTTCTTGAGATTCAAAGGAGCAATAATATAATCACTGTTAACGTATAAATCATTATTATTCATACTTTTATTACCATAAAAAAAAATTTATAATCAGTACACATTCAGTGAAGAGAAAGGGAAAACTAACATTGAAAAACATTTCTTCAACGTAATTTTAATTTTAAAAATTCGTTTGCACTTATAATAACAAAAGTAAGCCTAGAATGAATATTTTCATTTAGAGATTAATGACAGATAAACTTATTACACATTAGAATTTTCATTATTTGATAAAAGTTTTTGCATTTGCATTATTTGCAATATTTTGAACATAACATTAATAGAGATCTATTCAGAAATGCGTTTAAGGAAGATCACTTTTTTTTAAGTGATCAGCAATAGTTGCATAAGAGCGTCTATGGATTAGATTTTTTATTTTTATCACTTTCTATTATATTTATATACACATTTATTATATTATATACAAAGAGCGAAAATGAGACATTTTTTATTTATTATTTTTTATCTTTAAATAAATAACTTAATTAATCCCATTCTAAATGAAAATGAATGTCGAAGTATCTAAAGAATATAAATAATTAACAGGATATCGAATCTAATTGTTATAAACAAATTATGTTAACAAAATATCATCATCCTGGAAATTTTGCTTGCAAAGTATATTTGTAAGTTGAAATTGCTTGATTTCATCGACAGGATCATATTTGATCATGAAAATTTGTTTTCTGGTATAATTTGTTTATTTTCTAAAGAAATGCATAATTTAGGCATTTATTGACATGAAGTGATCGTTTTTCTTTCCTAATACCTTTACATTATATTAGTGGTAATATATAGTCATAAAGATTGGTCATTCGATATTATTTGTTTATTTTATAAACAAGTGCATATTTTCGTCATTTATAGACAGAAAGTAATCGTCTTTCTCTCTAACCGGCTTCAAATGACATAAGTAGTAATGTTTAGTGACGAAGGATTGTCATTCGACATTATTTGTTTATTTCATAAGCAAATTTGATAAAAAAATGCAGAGTTTGATCATTTATAGATAGAAAGTAACCGTTTTTCTTTATAATCGTCTTTAAATTATATTAGTGGATATTTTAGTGATGCAGACTTGTCATTCAATATTATTTGTTTATTTTATAAACAAATGCATAGTTTGGCAATTTATGGGCAGAAAGTAATTGTTTTTCATTCTTAACGCCTTCAAATTATGTATGTGGTGATGTTCAGTTATGAATAATTGACATTCGATATTATTCGTTTATTTTATAAACAAATTCATAGTTTGTTCATTTATAGACAGAAATTAATCGGTTTTCTTTCTGATTGTCTTCAAATTATATAAGTGACGGTAACCTACGCCACTGATATTGCAAAATTCAGAATCCCCATATCTCAAGATCCCTAGATACCTAAATTCATCGAAAAATCTTGCTTCTGAGAATTATTTCCGCCTTTTTAGTTGTTTCGGACCACTGTGGAGCGGCTTTGGTGGCCAGCTACTTCCTCGGTGCCTTTCCACCGGTGAATTTACGAGCGGTTCGCTTGGTACGAGCCATTTTTTCACGATGCTGCTTTCGAAACAAGTTCTCAACCAAGTCCAAATTCTTTATTGTTCATATTTAAATTACATTTAATCTTGATACATAGTTTTTGGTTCCTATATTACGCTACTTTACTCTAAATTAATTGTTATGTTCTAGTTGTATTTGTTATTGACTTGTGAGTCTTGACAGTTGAGAATCTTGTATTTAGGAAAAAAATATTAAAAACCTATTTAGTTTTGTGGACTTAAAGTATATCACTCCTTAAACTAACTTATCCTAGACTATATATAGAAGAAATACTTTAGCTAAGTGTATTGAGCTGCGAGAAGTGTGATATTTTGAAGACTTTAGTTCTAATTTTGCAACAAATGCTGCGGTAATTTATATTTAATCCTGAAAGGTACATCCTCGTGATATAACTTGGATGTATCTTTTAGTATTTCAAGAGTAGAGAGGTGTTTTTCATAGAAGTCTTTAGTTAATTTGTAAATTTCATGCTTGATTGTGGTGAATGTGAGTTTTGAGTGAAGCTTAGAGATTTTAGTGTCCCTTTTGGAATCAATAGCCAGTCTTAGGCATTTATTTTGTAATTTTGGAAGATGTTCAATATTTTTTTTATAAGTGCTACCCCAGATGGCATGGCTGCGGTCTATGATCAATTTGTTATAGGTACTCATTTTACTTTTGCTACATAATAAAGAGTATAATGAATCCATTACTGCATCTGCGTTATTCCGCGCTATTTTAGTGCCTTTATTAAAGTACAATAGTTTCATTATAAAATTTAAGATCTGGAAAAATTTTATCTCCATGATTATGGGAGAATATCACATGTTCCGTTTTATCTGTATTTATCTTAAGTTTCCATTTTACAAAATATTTCTTTAGCTTTTGCACATACTTTTGTATTTTTATTATTGCAACTTTTTTGCGCCGGAAAGCAATATATACAGCTGTATCGTCAGCAAATAGGGCAATCTTAAAGCTATCAGACTTGGGTATATCATTAATACAATATAAAAATAATATTGGCCCTAATACTGATCCTTGTGGTACGCCTGCTACTATAGATTTATCAGTCGACAGTTTATCATTCATTTGTACCACAAAGGACCCTTCACAGAGATAATTGCATCTTATTTTGATCAAGTATTGCGGTAGGTTATAGTCTTTTAGTTTAACAATGAGAAGATTTTGAAAAAAGGTTACATATACATATACATCAAGCGGTCGTAGCAGATTTTTTCATTTACATGCAAAAAAACAAAATGGCGGAAATTCGAAAGAAAACAAAAAAAAATCTCATTTTTTTTCTTATTTTTTGGAAATAAATAATAGTAAAAATAAATTTTTTTATATAAGGTAAATGTCCCAGTAATCGTGACGGTCCCAGTAATCGTGAAACTTGGTTATAGTTTGAATATATTGTTAAAAAAATGTGTTAAAAATAACATTTAATGATAAAACCCACTTATTTTTAGCATTTTATAATAGCAAATAGAAGTTATATTCATTCAAATTAAATAAAAAGCAAGAAAATTGGCATCACGATTACTGGGACTAAGGTCACGATTACTGGGACGTTTACCTTAAATCTGCTACCACCGGTTGATGTATATGTATGGAATATGAGGTAAAAATTTCAGACCAAACGATTCGATAGTTTCGGAGATTACCCTGGCGAAAGTAACGGATAGGTTTTCCTTCCGAACCAATCCGAATCATTCCGGAATCTGTATCCGAACCAATCCGAGTCAATTCGAATCAATCCGAAAAAAGTTCTACATTTCATTTGACCCTAATCGTTTAAAAGTTAATCTGACTCAATCCGGTTCAATCCCAACTCCAAAACAAAACAATCCGGACGAATCCGAACCAAATTTTTCATCCAAATGAATCCGAATTCGGATTGATATACACTGAATTTTCAATCCCAGTTCGGATTGAATTGGATTCATTCGGATTGACAATCGGTTTAGGTCAATCCGAGTACGTGTTGAAAATTTTGATTCGGATTTATTCGGATTGGAAGTTCAGATTGAACCGAATTGAGTCGGATTAATTTTTGACCGATTTGGATCGAACGAAATGTAAAGTTTTTTCGGATTGGTTCGAATTAACTCGGATTGATTCGGATGACTTCCGATTGGTTCGGAATGAATTCCTATCCGATACTTTCGCCGGGGGGGGGGGGGGCTCACAATGTCCTTTGTATACAATAATATTGACTTTTTTTAAATATTTCTGTTTATGAACTATCTTCATTTATAAACGTGAAGTAACACGGTGTGTCTGAATTTAACTTCTTGCGTGTGAGGGCACTGCTTGAATAAGCTCATTTAAACCTTTCATTGGAAGATACTGTACAATTTTGAGGTTATACTACATATAATGTTTTAATTTAGTTTATTTTTATATGTGAAGAAAAAAAATATATTGTAACAATTAGTGACATGATTAATAATTAATTCACGTAAGAACCATTTGAACCCTTATCGACAACCCTGGCGAAAGTTTTGGATAGGAATAAATTCCGAACTAATTTGAAGTATTAGAAATCATTCAGAAATCTGTTTCTGAATTAATAAGAATCCATCCAAGAAGAGTTTTCAACTTCATTTGTTGAAAATCGTTCAAAAATAAATCCGACTCAATTCGATTAAATTCGAGGACTTCTATCCGAATGAAGCAGAATCAAATTTTCAATCCGAAGAAATCGGAATCAATTCTTCGATCCGAACAAATGAGAATCGACCCACACTGGTGTAAACCGCATATTCAAGCCTATTAAATGCGAAACAATCCGAGTGCGCAAGCATTCTAATTTATTCAGTTTGAATATTCAGTTTAGATCAATCCAGGTTCGGATTGATTCTCATTCATTCGGATTCAAAAGTTGATTCTGATCCATGCGCATGCATTCGGATTCCTTCAAACAGGAGTCTTGGATTTAATCGGATTGAATCGGATCGTTTTTGAACGATTTTCAAAAAATGAAATAAAAAACTTTTTCAGGTTGTTTCGCATTAGTTCAAATACAGATTTCGGAATGATTTGAAATAGTTTGGATTAGCTCGGAATGAATTCCTACCGACCCACCACGGAAACAAATTACGTGATTGTGAAATAAGTCAGAATACTTTTAGAAATTGTATGACAATCTACCTTACTCCTCTGGTCAAAATATATTTTTAGCTGTAGTTGATAATGGCTAGCAAAAGTATCACATATTTTCAGGATGATCCCTTACCAATGAAATACAATAATAATACAATGGAGATACGTTTAGACAAAAAGTTAAAGACATTTAGATACAAACTGGCTAAAAACAAATATATATTATACCATAATCTATACGTAATGATGAGGATCTATGTTCAAGGAATTATACAAAATACAACATAATTTATTATAGAGTAGCTTACGATTTGTAGAATTTATATGTATGAATAATTTAATAAAAACAAACGTAGGATTGTAACATAACCACCAGTACATTTATCATTCTAATTTTGAAAGCGAAAATGCCTAAACGCAAAATTAAATGCTCTGTTGCGGAAGAAGAAAAATGGGAACTTTTAAAACAACAAAAAATAAATTATCAGCAACGTTTCTTTCATGGGAATATAAGTAATGAGAATGATAATATTGTAACAATTTAAAATGATATTTGTACAGAACAAACTCCTAATGTTAATTTATAAATTAAGGAATTTCCAGCAGCATCAACAAGTACTACGGTGGTAGAAGTTTTACAGAATTGTGAAACAGATCAAGTTGAACCGCAAAATTTCACAAAAGAAGAATCATTACGACAAAGTCGTGAGAAAAATGCTGCTAAGCAACGAGCATATCGTCTCCGTCAAAATGACATTCGTAACAATGAGATCACAAAAGAACAATCATCAGAACAAAGTCGTGAGAAAAAAGCTTCTAAGCAGCGAGAATATCGTCTTCGTCAGAAAAACATTCGTAACAATGAGATTAACAGCAAAATTCAAAGAACGAGAGTACAAACAAATGACAATGTTGTGTCGTTGGAAAATGAACAAATGATTGCCTCTGATTTTAATCAAATTGTTTCTCAAAACTGTCAACCTTCTGTTGAATGCTCTCTCGCTGAAGAAGAACAGTTTACATTTTTTTAACGAAAAAAAAATAAAGAAAAGACAACGTTCTTTTTGTAGAAGAATGCGTGATGAAAAAGGTAATGTAACAATAGAAGATGATATTTGTACAGCAAAAACTGCTAATACTTATTCAGAAATCAAGGAATTGCCAGCAGAATCAACAAGTACTGCAGTTACAGAAATTACACAGATTTGTGAATCTCCTCAAGTTCAGCAGAAAAAAGACACAGGAGAAGAATCATTACTAAAAAATGAAGAGAAAAATGCTGCTAAGCAAAGAGCGTATCGTCTTCGTCAGAAGGACATTCGTAACAAAGAGAATCTCAGCAAAATCTACAGGACGAGAGTACAAGCAAATGACAATGTAACAGTTGAGTCATTAGGAAATGAACAAATGATTGCCTCTAATTCAAATGAGAATGTATCTCAAAACGGTCAACCTTCTGTTTATCCTCAAAATCTGTATGACAATATTGCAACTCCAGCTGTTACAGAACACTATTCCGGACAAATTAATATTTTATGTAAACCTTGTAATGCCAGACACTTCCAAGCTGAAAAAGTAGCTAACAAAAAAAATTCATTTAATGATTGTTGTAGCCATTCATTAACACTACATTGTATTGTTTGTTACGAATAAAAACGAAAACTATTTGTACAATGGCATTTACAGGGATTGCTGTAATATTACTTCCCCATGGGAAAACTGTGCACAAAACTTTCGGTATGCCTGTTCCTCTATTTTCTGATTCCGTATCAAACACCCGAAATCAATCAAAAGATGCACAATATTTAGGAAACGTCGATATTTTCATTTGGGATGAGGCTCCAATGGCACCAAGATATGCATTGGAATTGATTGACAGAACTCTACGAGATTTCATGAATAACGGCTTGCCATTTGGCGGGGAAAAATTAGGAGGAGATTTTAGGCAATTATTACCTGAAAATTATTAACTGAAAATATGCGAACTTTACCACACTGAAAAAAAAAAGTTCTTTGATTCAAAGAAATGGTCGTACTGAATACGTCCAATCATATATTTCTTCAATCCAAAGAAATTGTTTAATTGTATGAAAAATAAGAA
>CAKNWW010346963.1:0-12159 GCA_932074435.1 Andricus kollari | reverse complement strand
CGAATCTATTTGCATTATAAAATAGAAAATGTAAACCTTCGTGTTAACCACAATTCTCCACACCATTAACTGAACTGAAGAAAATAAAAAGCTAAAATATTATATTGTTTGTTCGAAGTCGCCTGACCCTACTAGAAAAAAGTCAGGAATCGTCAGGAAAAGTTAGCAAAAAGAAGTCGAAGTTATTACTGTAACGGCTACTCTATTGCTGCGTCTAAAATTATAAACTCAGTAGCGATGGTAGTATGTTTTGAATCTTTTCACCCGAAATTTTTCTATTTAATAATTTTGACGCTTCCTAACTGTTAATTCTATTATATAAATATGTTTATCTTCCAAAAAGCATTACCAAACGGATTTCAATGAAATTTAGCGATTGTAGGATATTTTTAAAACTTCCAAAAGCTTTAAAAAAATTTTTTTTTAAGAATGCATGGATTTCGTAGGATTTCAAAGATTTTCAAATATTTCAAGGTATTATCACAGATTTTAAAGAATTTGAAAGATTTTAGGATATTGTGAGAGATTCCAAGGAATGTTCAATTATTTCAAATAATTTGAAGGGATTTCAAAGATTTTGAAAGATTTTAGGGTATTTAAAAAAAAAGCAAAGAAAGTTCTAAGAGCTTCAATAAATTTCAAGGCATTTCAAAGACTTCAAAGGATTTGCAATTTTTGTTGGAATCTAATAGATTCCGAAGGGATTTTTAATTAAAATTTTTATTTTAAATAAAAAATTGTAATTCATTTCTAATTAATTTTTTAAATTATTATATTTTAAAAGTCTCCAAGAAATTTCACAAGATTTCTGAGGATTTCTCTGATTTTAACTGATTTTGAAAGCTCTCTAGGTTTCTTAATAAATTGTCGAGGTTTTTCGGTAATATTTGTAGATTTTGTAGAATTTCACTGCAATTCATAATATTTCAATGGATTCCAAAGAGGTTATTCTCAAGAAGTAAAGGATTTCATAGGGTGTCAAAAGTTTGTTGAAATTGTTAATTTTGTGTGTGCAATTTACTCGTATTAGAATTAATTTCAAATTCACCCTGAATTTTTGTTAATTCTCTGAAATACGCAGAATTTTGTTAATTTTTCTTAATCCAAGCTAAATCTTCTTAATTCGTTTAATTCTACTCATTTCAGTGGACTTTTTTTATTCCTATTTAGTTTTTGTTTGGTGCATCCTCAAGTCTTTGTAAGTCACACTGAATTCTCAGGCATTTTTTCATATTTTTGAATTGTTTTCAATTCACTTGTATTTATTTCAAATTAACCTTCAACCTTTATGAATTTCACCGAATTTTTCCAGTATTCTCAAATTCCTCTAAATTCACACCAGTTTGACGAAAATCGAGGGTATTTTTTCCCTTTTTCCAATTCTTCTGAATTTATCTTTAATTGTTTGTAAGTCTTATGAACTTATTCGTTTTAATTCTATTACAAAAGATTCTATATTTAATATTTGCTGATGATTTTAGTTTTAAAAAAATGTAATGCTCTCTCAGTTTTAGAGAATATTTCTTGCAGGAAAATAAGTTTTAGTTCAATAATATCTCATCATAGTAGCGATAAGAATAACAAATAAAAGCGATAAGAATAAAATGTTCGATAGGAGAGAACAGTTTTTTAGTATATAATATTCCCGTGTACTTTATATTTTTCTCGTGGAAAATAATCTTTTCTATTTTCAAAAATACCAGCAATAATAATATTGCAATTCTTGAAAATATGTTTAAATACATTTCCCCCAAAATTTTCTTTTCCGCACGACAACTTTGTTGGGGCAAAATATATTTGAAAATAAATATTTTTAAACGAAGTTGTTTTTATTTTACCTTATGATACCTAGTTTAGATTCAGATTTTTATCTGAGTGCGATGCAAAGAAATCGCTTCATTTTTACCAAATCACGGATGAGGTAATCAAATATTGTTCTTTACATTTACTTTTGAAATATCAACATCTCATAAAAACAAGGGCAAAGCCTTGTCTTTCTAATCTTCTGATTTATGAGATAACGACTATAGCATATACATGATACACTCTAATGAAGGACCAGAATAATCATTAGTAACACTGTGAATCAAATTCTTCATTAATGCATGAATCAGTTTTTACAAACGTGAACAAAATGAGAATGATCTATACCCTGGTTTTATCTTTGGCAATTATTCTAAACTCTATTGGTAAATATAATACTATAATATATCTTAAATTAAAAAAATATATTTTTAGGCTTTCCGAAAATTAAAATTTGGACTTAATTTGCATTCTATATTAATTGCTATTTTTTCTAAACATTATTTGAATTGGTCTCTGAATGTCGCTCAAACCCAAAGAACCAGCACAACGCACCACTCTTGCGATAGTTTCGATAGTCTTTGAGTTGCTCTTTTTAATGAAACCATCGAAAAAAATTTTCGAGCGTTATTATTGCTAATGATTGAGTTGTTAGGTACCCGAGAAATCAGGCTTTCGCTCGAAATCCCGTTAAACACCTCCCACGACTCACCACTACATCTCCGCGTCTCATCTATACCCGTCCGTGAGCCGCGTCTACGACCTATCTCTTTCCTCGTGAGAATGGAGTGGTAAGTGGAGAGGGAAGATTTCATGAGTCTCCCCTCTCTCCTAAAAGTTGCATCTATCCGGTCGACTTCCACCGCTCGCCCTGAAAAATCTGACTTTGCAGAGCAAGCTCTCTTCCTTCGGCGCACGTCACATATCTTCTTTTAGTATTAGCCGCCTCAATTTTGCCACAATAAGTCCATGTCATACCAACGTGCCTTCAAAAAATAATATGTAATGAATGTAATTCTCTGTTTCTTCTTGCAGGGTTGAGTTCACACTTTGAGTGTTTACCTAACGGCGAGCCTATTCCCGGCGTTCCTCGTTCCAGGCCTTCTTATTTTTCGGACCGACCTGCTTCTCCTGACAAGTCTCTTCCACCTGCCAGACCTTATTCTCCAGACAGGTCTCTTCCACTTGCCAGACTTTATTCTCCGGAAAGGTCTTTTCCGTCTTCCAGACTTTATTCTCCGGATAGGTCTTTTCCATCTGCTAGACTTTATTCTCCGGACAGGTCTCTTTCACCTGCCAGACTTTTTTCTCCGGACAGGCGATCTTCTCCTGCCAACTCACCACTTCGCGAGAGGTCCAGATCTCCTGCCAGGTGCAGTGCACTACCTAACAGGCTTCCTTCTCCTGACGGATTAGGATATGACCTTAAAGAACTGGAATTTATACGGCTTACTGCCAATAGGAATCCGCACTGGACATTCGAACTTAGAAAATACACTTTTCCTGCTGATAAAGGAATTACAGTAACCGTGGCAAAGAATAAATTTGAGCTAATTCCAAACCAAGAACAAATTGTCTTATCAACATTTTTTGGTGACGTCTTTGCAATATTGGAAACTAGTCAAATTCTTGCTGGAATTTATGGTGATCAGGTCAGAAGACGGGTGAAAATAAACATGGAAAGTGGCAGGGTTAGTAATATGACCCGAGATGAAATCAAGGAAGTTCCAGTAGGATACCTCCGCCAAATCAAGTTTAATTTTAAAATAGAACATGTCAATATTCGTGTAAACAGCAATCGTCCACACCATTAACTCAATTAAAATAAATGTGAACCTAAAATATAATATTGATTGTTTGAAGTCGTCTTGCTTGTAATGTTTTATGAACTTATCGAGTTTAAAATCAATCCTAAATGTGGTTTTAATGCTGAATTCACTCAAAATTCTTTTAACTTCAAAAGACAAACTACCATGAAAAGTTATAGAAAGAACACGTTTTAAATCTAAATTGTAATCTAGATGTGAATTAGTTTGTTGTGGTAAAAGATCTTCAAGGGTTTTTATTTTATTTTATCAATTTGTTTTTGTATGAAAGAAATAAACTTTAAACTAAATTATGAATCTTCCACCAAAAAAGGTGAGTTTTCAACAAAATAGTTGAATCCTCATCCAGAACAGATTGAGTTTTAACAAAAAAAAGATGCAATTTCTAATAAAAAACATGAAATCTCAAATTAAAGATTAATATTAAACGGAAAAGATGAATTGTTTACAATGGAAGAATTTTCAAAAAAGAAAGAAAAAATATGAACCAAATTGTTGAATTTGCAAGCTAAAAAGATCACTCAGAAGTTTTTTTGGGTCTAACCAAAATTTAGTCCTAAAATACGAAATTAAAAGTTCGAGTTAAATACCACATGCAGCGATTAATTTGTTCAATGAAAGTTACAGTTCCATGCTTCTTATTTTGTGAACTGATTGATTAATTATTTTTTAAAAGTGTTTGTGACGTTCTAAAATGACTATATATGAATTACATTTTCAAAATGATATGCACATGTATTTTAATTTTTTTTTAAATTATTTTTGAATGTTATTATTAAAATAAAAGTATAGAAATGCAATTTCAAACAAATAAACATATATATAATGTGAAAATTAGTTGAATTATTAACTGATTCTATTTAAACTTAAATTTTCTGGAATTAGTTTTAAATCAAATTTTCAGAAATAAAAGTTAAAATTTAAAAAAAATATAAAATGACAATTATTTGAATTTTTCAATGAAAATTGTAGATTAATGCTTAAATGAGTATCTGCATTCAATTTTCAAAATTATATTTAAATATTATGTTTTAATTTTTTCGAAAATCAGGTCAGGGCATGGTCAATTTAACGTCAAACGTACACAATTCATCGCTAACCAATTACGTCAGGGTAACTATAGGTTTTCAAGGTCGCTGAATTAAAATACGTTGTCCGTTTGGTCTCCTCAGGTCAGGGTCGAAGTCAATTCAAGGTCAAACCAAACAGACACCGGATTTGAATTCAGCAACCCCGAAAACCTATAGATACCCTGACTTATTTTGTTGGCGATTAATTTTGTAGGTTTGACCTTGAATTGACATTGATCATGATCTAATGGGACCAAACGGATAACAGATTTAAATTTAGCGACACCGAAAAGCTATAGGTACCCTGACTTAATTGTTTAGCGATGAATTTTGTAAGTTTGACCTTGCACTGACCTTGACCCTGATATTATGGGACCAAAAGCACAACGGATTCGAATTCAGTGACCCCGAAAATATAAGACCCACCTAGTCCGGTCCGTGTTGCAAGGGCTTCGATTTTGTGGTCTTGTGTAATCTGGAGTTACGTGGTTCTCTGCCATATCGACAATCTTTTCTTAACATATAATGCAAATTTTATCGCTTCCTAATAGCTGTATTTTGCCAGTTGGTTACTGTCCTTCGTTTTAAACCTTTCTCCAAAAATGCCATACGTTATTGCATAAAGAAAACAAAGTTTAATGAAATGCAGAAATTTCATTTCTCTCTATGACCTCTGGCCATCCTTTCACCAACTTTATTATACCGCGTTCGTAAAAAGTCTGAGACTTTTCGATGAAAAACCGATGTAGGTGATTTTTGACACTCTCCTCATCAGTGAAGTTTTTTACATTCCGGGAAAAGAGCTACACGAAAAAAAAAGTGTTAAGCCTTGGCTATAATGTTTTTCCGAATCCTCCATACACACCAGACTTAGCAACCTCTGATTTTGATTTATTCTGCTCGTTACAAAATTCCCTGAAAGGAAAAACCTTCACTGATGAGAAGAGTGTCAAAAATCACCTAATTCGTTGATTTATCGAAAAGCCCCAGACGTTTTACGAACGCGGTATAAAAAGTTGGTGAAAAGATGGCAAAAGGTCATAGAAAGAAATGAAAATTATGTAATTGATTAAACTTTGTTTCTCTTATGCAATAAATAATGTAAAATTGTCTGCAAAAAAAACCGAACGGACTTATTTTTCGAACCCATATTTTACGCCGTATTCCTTTCTGGTATTCACGATAATGTGGAAAAACAAGATAACGGCTTCAGTATATAAGGCGGCAAACGCGGCGATTATTTCTCTCGTCATCAGTTACAATCTTCAAAAAATTCATCCAGAAATTGGCCACACTGTTTCGCGATGCTGAGGACCACCATTTCTAGTCTGCTGATAACCTCAGTGTTTTTCATTTATTCTGTTGGTGAGTTAAATACATAAGATAATTTGATAATTAATTTAAAATGTGTCAAATTTCAATCACAGTGCTGTTAATCCATCTCATCATTTGGCAGATTTCTGTAGCAATCCTATCCAAAACAATCTGCTTGCTGCGCGTTAACTAGTTTGTTATTTGAGTTGAGAAATTAGAGAAAGCTATACTTTTTTATATTCATGCTACTAGTTCAGCGGATACAATACCAAATTATGCATCCCGTGTAGAATAATATCGGGGCAGACTTCCGTCCCATTAGGGCATTGTCTAGACTGTCTAATCGAGACGGTCTTTCCTGTTCCTAATCGGATGCTAGCTAGTCGGTCATGAAGAAACATTTTTCTGAGTATCTACCTCAAATATTTTTGCACCCTTCCAAAAAAAATCCAGGATGTTTAACGGTACAAATAATAAACATGAAAGAAAAATGATTTTTCCCCATTATCTAGTCAATTCTTTCGGGCCCTAATCGGATGCTGGCTGGCTATTGATAGAAAATTCGTAGCTTTTATTTTGGATGAGCAACTTTTTTCTATTCATTTTCTTTATAGCTTCTGTCGTTTGTAGAAATAATCACATTGTAAATACGTTATATTGGCAGAGTTAACGCGCCAATTAACAAGTTTCACAATAAACTCTTATCGTTGTGTAAATAAATTTGAAACTGTTACACAAGCACTTTCCTTTACTGAAGTTATCACAATTCCAGGTTTTTTATTGAATCGAAATTTTTTTTTAGATATTTAGATATTGGTAGGCTGCAACGGATATATAGGGAATAAAATGGATTAATTTAATTACGCTTTTACTATTTCAAATGTCTTTCCAACTTTAAAACTTCATAAATCTTTTTATCTATTCACAGAAATATCGTCAGGTATGCCGCCTAAAGAGAGGGATTTTCTGGCAAATTTTGGGAAGAGTAGTGAACATCCGGATCATCAAGGTGACCCTAATACCAATAACAATTCATAGCAAAATTGGAACTTTTCTCCTAATGGTTTAAAGGAAAGTTTTCAAAAAGTACACTATACAGCAATTCTCTTTTTTCATCAAGCACATTTTTTGTAGGCTTTTTCTCTTTCTCCCCTACGGATTGGATATTTACGAACAAATATTATAGGAATATCAGTTGAAGCCTATAATGATTTTCTTATGAGGAATTTCTTATAATTTTTTTGCTATTATATAGGAAATTCACTATAGAAAACCATTATATTTAAAACTATCATAGGATAATCAGCATTCAAATAAATCATACAAAAAAAAACTAAAGGGATTAATGTAAATTACAGACAAACTACCAGGGATCGTTAATCTCTTGGAATCCGTTGATAACTTTGCAAATATATTTAAACCCATTGCAGTCATCTTCTGAATTTCACTGAAGCTCCTTGAAATCATTGCAAATCGTAAACCATTTAAATTCTATTGATCATAAATTAAATTAAACATCTATGCTTTAATGTTTAAGGGATGACAAAAGACCCTAAACGAAATTCGACTATTTTTCCTTCGAGGAGATGCTTTCGGCACGTCTTTTTAAGTGATTTATTATTTAATAGCTTAATTAAAAGATATTCTGTGTTATCTGTTTGAAATGTAGATTTTCTTGCTAAAATATTTAATGGATGTTACACTCTTGTCTTATCTTCTTTTTTTAGGCTTTCCGCAAATTACAATTTGTTTGACGTAATCTGCATTCTATTATAATTTCTACTTATTCCAAATACTATTTAAATTGTTCCGAACCCATGAGAAATAATGATATATATCCTTTTTGCATTCGGCGCCTCAATGTTGCCACAAGGAATCCATGACATACCAACGTGCATTGAAAAAATAATATGGATGTAAAAATGTAATATTCTGTTTCTTCTTGCAGAGTCAAGTCCACATCTCGAGTGCTTACGCAATGGCGATCCTATTCCTTATGTTCCTCGCTGCAGTCCTTCTTATTCTTCGGACCTTCCTGATTCTCCGGACAGGTCTCTTTCACCTGCCAAACCTTCTCTGGACAGGCGGTTCCCTCCTACCACGTTACCACTTCGCGCCACGTCCAGGCCTCGTTTAGGCCAACCACCACTTCGTGTCCGATCCACAACTCCTCCTGCCAGGTACAGTTCTCTACCTACCAGGATTTCTTCTTTAGGCAGTTCTGGATATGAACTTAATAAACTTGAATTTATTCGACTTACTTCTTTTAAGAATCCGCACCGGGTATTCGAACTTCGAAGATACGCTTTCCCTGCTAATAAACTAATTACAGTATCCGTAGGAAATAATAAATTTGTGCCAATTCCAAACCAAGAACAAATTGTGTTATCAACATTTGATGATGACGTCTTTGCAATATTGGAGACGAGTGAAATTCTTGTTGGATTTTATGGTCTTGGGGGCAGAAGACGTGTGAAAATAAACATGAAAAGCGGCACGGTTACTAAAATGACCCGAGATGAAATGACGGAAGCTCCCGTTGGAGTCAACCGCACTGTCTATATGCATTATAAAGTAGAACATGTAAACCGTCGGATAAGCCACAATCCTCCACACCATTAGCTCAAGGGAAAAATGTTTGTTTTTCGAAGTGGGCTTGAAATGTGACAAGTGCCTTGTAAGTACAAATAATAATAAAAAGTACATTTCTTTGTTCGTCAAGGCTACTATTTTTCGTCAATGCCCCATCCAGTCTTTTTTGGTTGTTTTTCGTTCTTTTCGAAAATAGTTTAAAACAAAATTTATTACATGTTCATAATGATTCAACTATAATCATATATAATAAATCCTGCCTCATTCTCGAGTTCGGGCCTGCTGACCATGTCGTATACTGAAATTTCCTTCGGGTGGAGTGAAGGAATTTTTCTTCTCCTCTGACACCGAGTCCATTCGGATACAACTCGACGAACAAAAGCAAATATACCTCTCCCTAAAGAAGAGAATTTAAATAAAACCTTGCTTGAAATTGAAGTTGAATTTAGAAATAATTGAGAGAACCAATGCTTCTTCGATGTATACTCCGGGATTTATGAAATAAGAAAACTGAGAGAATTATCAGAAATTGATTTACAGTAAATGAAATAGAAAGAAAGGAGAAATCAAGGAAGAGTTATTCTGGAAGAAACTCATGTGAGTTTTTGATCCATTGATGCGTTAGTTTGAAATATTGAATAAAGATTTAATTAGAGCTCTACTCAATAAAATAATTGTGAATAATTTGCGAAATAGTAAAATACTAATTTAGAGTAGCACAGGGCCCTCTGTAATGAGAGTAGAGTGGAGTTCTATGAATAAATAATTGTTCTTTATTGACAGAATTTTAAGAATCTTATTTCTTCTCTCATGAGGACCACTATAAAATTACATACGTGATTACTTACTTGATAAAATTATGAGAATTTAGAATATTGATGATGTAGTTTGCAGTTCGTAAAACTACCCTTTCAATCGACCAATTATTGTGGTACATTCGGTGCTTCATCATTTCTACGCGGATGATTCTGTTCGAGGTCGATGTTCGACCATTTGATGAGCCCAAAGGAGTAAGAGAGGACAGGGATGGCATAGTTGTTGCTTGCCCTGACCTTGTTTGCCGAGTAAAAGCAGTCATTAGGTATTTCTTAACTATCGTATGCTCAATACCGTTAGAATCGAGAATACCCAGGTATTTATATGACTCCCTCTCAGCCATTGCCTCGATGTTATTCTCGAACTTGTTCTCTAGCTCTGCGGTCCCTAATTCTCCTCTGGTGAAATGCATCAGCAAGCAAATAGTCATGAGTTATGCAAGGAAACGCTTGCTTGTAGTCAGTGTATGCCATTTGCGAGTTTTTATTCCACACCCGACTGAAAAACCCACCTTTTGCCCCTGATAAGCGGGGCGAAAGTAGCATATTTTTCCCGAAAAATAATGTTGCGGGGCAAAAGTAAAATTAGCGGGGCAAAAGTAAAATTAGCGGGGCAAATGTAAAATCAGCGGGGCAAAAGTAAAATTAGCGGGGCAAAAGTAAAATTTAGCTGGGCAACAGTAAAATTTAGCGGGGCGAAAGTAAAATTTAGCGGGGCAAAAGTAATTTTTTTCCAAAAAATTAAAACCAAAAAGTGGACTTTCAGTCGAGAGTGGAATAAAATACTATATGCAACACCAGGCAAAAATATATTTTTCCCTTGGGTGATTATACTGCCCTTACGATAATATTTTTCCCTCGGGTGCAGTAAACTCACCCGCGGGTAAAATCTTCTACTTTTGCCCCTTGTTGCATAATGTACTATTACAACATCCTTCTTGTTCTCCTGTAGGGATGTGATGTAAGACATTTCTATATTGTTGGAAGACAGGCTATCGGTCGATAATCTGATGCATTTTGAGCATCTGGTTTTTCAGGGAACAAATAAGTAGTTCCATGAAGCATGAAGCCTGGCATCAGATCTGGTTGTTTAATGATCTTCTCAAAACACCGTGCCAATGCAGGATATACACTAGTCAGATACTTGTACCAGAAGGTGTGCACCATGTCCTGACCTGGATCTTTTCAGTTGCTTGTTCTTTTTACAACCGTTGAAACATCTAAAGCTGTGACGTTAGTCTGCTCCATTTCAGGGTTATTGCTAGCTCTTGCCTTCTTTAGTCGGAACCTCGTAGAGTTTAAATTGCTTCTGTCAGTTTTCCCCCAAACACCCGACCAATAGTTAGTCATATCTTCTCGTTGAGTTAGATTTTGTTGCCTTTTTGCATTACTTTTCTTGTAACGACGCAATCCACCACCACCGTTCTGGTTCTATTTCCTTTTTTATATTGAGTCAGTCGACCCAATTTGCACCTTACTTTGCTGCCATCCATATCCAACCTGATCTTCCATCGTGGATCTCGCTCCCTTTCTGGAGCAAAGACTGCATTTGTAGGCCTAGTTATGCGGCTCAACGTTCTAACGGTTGCCACAGCTACACAGTATACAAGAGTTTGCACCTCTATCGCAGTTTGTGTTGCATTCAAATGCATAGATAAAACCTTGCTGTTCAAGTGTTCTATTAGTGCACGCAGATCATTTGTGATGTTTATCTTGGGCAGAGAATGCCTTTGTATTGGTTCTACATGTCTAAACTCTCGTAAAGCACGAAAAAAATTCCTTTCAAGGTGCTGTAGTTTTTCTGGAATTTCGCTGTTCAGATCATCGTTATTAATATCCGGATGTGGTTCTAGCGGATCCGGTACTTCATACTCATCATCCCTAGCACCTATGCCTATGTTTTAATCAGTTTCATGTTGTCCACATCTTCCAAGGGAAACTCATCAATAGGAAGCTACTGTTCCACTTCCATTTCGATGGCAGCTATGTTAACAACCGAAAGCAATCTGTTTACGGATATTGAGCGTTTTTGTTCGGCTAGATTCTGCTCTTTTATTCTTGTAGCTTTTATTCTGTCTGGGTCTAAAATTTTTATTTTATCCGTATCCGAAATTTTGATTTTGTCTTAATCCGAAATGTTGATTTTGGCTGTTTCTGAAATTTTGAGTTTGCCGGTATCCAAAATTTTGATTTTGTTGTTTATTGAAATTCGGATTTTGTCTGTATCCAAAATTTTGATTTGGTCTAGGAACAAATTTTTGGTTTAGTTCAGGTTTAAATTTTGAACTTTGTCCTGGTCTAATATTTTGATTCTGTCGGGGTGCGAAGTTTGAATTTTGTGCGGAATTCCATTTACCAAAGTTTCCTTGGGCTTTATTTGGCAAACATTTGTTTTGTTCTAAAGTTGAAATAACAGGATTTTCGGAAAAAAATTGTTGTCGAAAGTTTTTGAGGTGGTAACACTTTTCAGTTGCATGTCCCGGTTTTCCGCAAATTTAACACGCTATTTTCGTGTCCTGAGCAACATTGAATTTATTATTTTTTGTAATAATTCGCGATTCTGATTCTTCTTCTGAAGATTTAATTGGCTTATTTTTTCGTAGTTCTGAACAGGCATTCAATGTTCTTTCAATTTCTAGAGCCTCATTAATAAGAGTTTTAAAAGTTTCATCTGCGTTATCTTTTAATCTAATCTCTATTTCTGAACGTAATCCCCTTTTAAAACATTTAATTACATCA